>JAYESA010002167.1:27500-28788 GCA_036927795.1 Iris macrosiphon
TGCAAATCTATTATAGGGGGAAGGTGGTGTTCGCGGAGGGTTTCGTCGCGCGCGACGGGCCCGTCCGCACGGAGGCGAGGATTTCGACGACCCCGTGCTCCACGATGCGTCCAACGCGGCTGACCCGTGCGCGCGGCGCCGCGCTGAGGCGACCCGCGCATCGAGCGGCGGCATCGCTCGAGCGAGGCGAAGGATTCCAGGGGCGCGGTGCGCTGCGTTGCAGCAGTTTCTGCGCGCGCGCTGCGGTCCCCCTGCTGTGCGACAGAAACAGCCGCGTCTCGTGGCTGCTCCTTGCCCCCGTGCGGGCGGGGGGTTGGGCAAGTTTCCTCTAGAAATGACAAGCTCCTCAAGCACTTTGGTCCCCCGGAGTCAGCCCCACAATAAAACTGCAAATCTATTATAGGGGGAAGCAGTGTGTTGGGCTGAAATTTGAGGCGGGCAACGAAATGCGAGCGGACCAAAGGCACCGCGGTGCGAACGAAATCCCCCCGACCCGACCCAATCGTTGCCGCGCTCGGTGCAGCAAGAACGAAAGTTGCACCACGGACCCTCGTGCGAAGCGAGCTGTGCGAGGCCACGGGGCGCGGGTGCGCGGCCGTGTGCGCACTGTGCGATGCGACCGGAATGCGTCGCAGCGGAGATGCGACGACGACCCCGAACGAGCTAAATTCGTCGCCTCGCTCATTGCGGCGCGACCCGCCCCTCGATCGTGCCGCGAGCTCCTCGCTGCGGCCCTGCGAGCGAGCGCCGTGACCCGTCGCGGCGCCACGAACTGCTGGAAAGGACGGCAGAACGAGCGATTCGCCTCGTCGTGCTCGGCGGAGCACCCGGTGCTGCTGCGAAGCTGACCCGATCCGTATCTCCCGCGGGTCGAGCCCTTGCGGCTCCTTGCGGGGGTACGATTCGGGCGGCGTGCGGCAGCCTCGGGTGCGGCCGTGTCGGCACGTGAGTGGTTTTAGACCCGCTAGCCTCGGCAGGCTCCCTGCTTCCGTGCAGCCAACTGCCGACGCTACGGTCCCGTCAGTAGGTTCCCGGCCTCGCCGGCGACACCCTCGGTTGCCTGTGCATAAAACCCGGTCGCATCTGGGAAATGCCACGTTGCGGATGTTCCGAGCCGTCCCTTCCGCCTCGTGCGGTAACGGGAGGGCACCCGAACTCGCGCCACTCAATGCCCCCGAGTCACAGCCCTACGTCGGCTTGTTTGGACCGGCTGGGCACTCGGTGCGCGCGTGTGTAGGGCCTGCGGATGCGGTGGACGCGGAGGGGCGCGGGGGGACGAAAGAGTCCC
>JAYESA010002169.1:0-28746 GCA_036927795.1 Iris macrosiphon
GCAAGAGAGCCTCGGGACTCGTCAGAAATTTAGCACTTCATACCATACTCATACAGATAATTGGTTCGAGTGGACTATTCAGTCAGTAGAGGATGTTCTTAGATTTTATATGCTTAAAATCGAAGGATCTAGGGCGGAATACCTATACTTGGTAGAATTTTTATATAAACAATAACTATCAGGGTAGCATCCAGATGGCACGCTTTGAGGCACTGTATATGCAAAAAAGTGTCGCTCTCATATATGTTGCAATGATGTTGGAGAGAGGTAGATTTTGGGTCTAGATTTAGTAGACAACACAGTTGATAAGGTGAAGCAGATTTGGAGTCATCTTCGGATAACATGGGATTGGTAGAAGCATTGGGGAGATGTACAACGTCAACTTTTGAAATTCCATGAAGGCGGTCATGTGTTCTTGAAGATCTAGCCTACCCGTAGTACCCTCAGATTTAGAGTTGGAGGAAAGCCGAGTCTGTGATATATGGGACCATTTGATATTTTGGGAGCAAGTTGGTAAGGTTGCATTTCAACTTATATTGCCTTAATTAGTTATTGGAAGGTGAGTATGATATTTTTTGCGTGTCGTAATTGAGGAAGTATGTGGCAGATCTTAGTCACACACTTGATCATTCAGAGAATACAATTGGCCCGAGTCTATATGAGGAGCAGCCAGTTAAGATAATTGATCGAGCAAAGAAGGTATTGAGAGGGCAGACCATTCAGCTAGTCCGAGTTGGATGGAATCATCATTCACTGGATGAGTCCACTTAGGAGAACAATGATTCAATTCAGGGGTGCTTCCTTAATTTGTTTAAGAACTGAGGTACGAATTGTATGTCATATTTTGTTGGTGTTTTTGCCTTTGGACTAGTGAAAGATAGTCCTACATCGGCTACACCATTAAGTGGGTATCTCAATATAATGCTTTGCTTGTGTTGAGGTATGCACATGGGGTGTGGTGAGGCACATGGTTGACATGTGGGGGTATTTTCCTAGGAGAAAAAAGGATTAACTCCTCGTGAAAGCATTTATGCTTTTTGTCATGCTCTTGGAATTTATTTCATAGAAGCTAAGCCCAAAGGGGCTTAGCGACTCAGAATCGGACTCAAAAGCACAAAGTGGCACTTTGTTGGCGCTGGGCGATGCGTGATGTGTGCTAGGCCGCTGCGCCGCTGTCCTGATGTGCTGCAGCACTGAAGGAAGTTCAGAGTCGGTTATAGAAAGATTTTTTTTAATTCAGATCAAATTTTGTGGGTTTTGAATTAATTTCGTTCTAATCACTTTGTAACCGACTATGTGGCCAGGTTTCTCTATAAATACTCTTCTTGGTTGCTCTTTGAAGAGCGATCCAAAAAAGAGAGAAAGAGAGAGAGTGGAAGAGAGGTTGATGCGCCAAGGAGTCCAGGAGTTCATGCGAGTCCAAGAGGAAGGTTACACGAGCGTTCCAGAAGTTCGTAGAGAGTTTGTTGGATCCTGGGAGCAGATCGCGGATAGGAAAAAACTTGCTTTGAGCACCGGTGGTTTTGATCACCCCAGTTGGAGTTCTGTTCTGATCTTTCTTCTCTTTGTACTGTTCTATCTCATTATAGCGTCTGCTAACATAAAGATAAGAAAATTATTATTTATTGTTGTAGTTTTCTTCTCTTTATAGCAGGATTTTAACCTGTCTTAGGAGTTATGCATTACTTAAAGAGAGACTCTTGTGAGTTTCTGGTCTGCCAACTTCTTCCTTGGTTCTTTGTGATCAGTTGTAATCGAGTTCTTCAGAGGAAAAACTTTTTTGCCAGAAGCTCTGTGTCTCGACGACAACTTGGATTCTAGTAGAGAGTGGACTTTCAGGTCTCGCTTGTAGCTCTGGTATTGGCCCGTGTTCTACCATCTTAGATCCGCTTCAGGAATAACAATCTCAAAACAAGATTCGAGCTAGATGGAGAACATCCGTTCAAGTCTTCTGGACACAAGTTTTTACAAACTTGAGAATAATGACGGGATACACTTCTATGATTTGATGAGGAAGGAGTCCTTTGTCAAGTATTGAACATGTGTTGCCAGATCCTGGATCTTCCATGGAGAAGAACTGGAGGCTAGCGTCGCAGTAGACACGTATTCTAAGAAGAAGGAAGATGACATTTGATGCAAGTTGACGCACGAAGATGTCTACTGCACTTGACGCATTGAGATTCGTACTAAGCGTGAGTTATTTCTGCGCATGGAATTGCATGGCGCATGACAGAACTCGGCTCATAGCAGTCTCAGCGCATGGCAGCAGTTGGCGCATGGATTGGCACAGTGCCCGACTTATTTTTGTGTATGGTATTTCTCGACGCATAGTCGTTTCGGTACATAGCAGTCTCGGTACAGGATAGTCTTTGCGCATGGTGCTTCTTCGACGCATGGAAGAACTTGGCGCATGGCAAGACTTGGCGCATGGAAGCACCCTTTTGGTTGGCTCTTAGCAAGGTCTATGTGATACCAGGTTATGGGCATAGGGTTATCCGTAACTTGGATAATGTCTCTTCAAGCATGAAGGACAATAAGAATAAGAATTGCTGATCCATTTCCAAGCCAAAATAGCAAGTTAAAGCTTAACTTGGTTACTTTGATTACTTAACTTGGTTGCTATGATTGCGTAGGTTAAGTCATCTGGCATGGTTGCTGACTGGTGGATGGATACTGGTGCATCTATCCACGTGTGCTCTAGGAAGAGCTATTAACCAAGGTCGAGCCTGTCATGGAAGAAGGTCTCGATGGCGAACAATAACTAAGCAGAGGATTTTGGGATTGGGACAGTGGTTCTGGAATTCGAGAAGTCACAGTCAAAGAAGGGCGTGTAGCAACGTACCAGTGATTACCCAGGACCTGATCTCAAGTAGTCTTTTGCAGACTTGAATGTAAATATCCATTGTTGCCAGATGGCGATATCTTGGCAGGAGACATACTTTGAAATAAGGTGTTTTGTATCATATGGATGTTAGAGCTTCTGCTTGCGAGTGAAGTCTCATTGTAAGAGTTGTGGGACCCCAGACTAACATATGTACTTCGTACCACAAGATGTCTAGTCTAGGGCTTATCTCCAAATGTGGGGGGGTAAGAAGGTAGAGAAGTGTGAGGTCTGTGCGTAGACAAAGATCACAAAAAAATCATTCAAGCGAGTAAATCGGAGCACAAATCATTTGGAGTTGGTACACTAAGATATCTGTGACTTCAAAAAGTTCTCCATAAAAGCCAGGATAAAGTATTCAAGGCTGAAGCCGAACGCCAAATAGGGCAACAACTCAAGAGACTCAGATGTGATCAAGGCAAATAATATAGGTCTATTAGATTCGCATCAGTCTAAAAGAACATGTCAATGAGACGACTGCTCCATATTATCCTCAATCAAATGGAGTAGCTGAGAGGAAGAATATGACGTTGACAGAGATGATAAACTCAATGTTGTTGACTGCAGGTCTTCCTAACTGCTTCTGGGGAGAAGTTGTATTAATGGCTACGTTCATACTGAACATAGTACCGTATGCAACATACGATAACGCTCCTCATGAACTCTGGTTCAAAGTCAGACCCAACTTGAATGACATTCGAGTGTGGGGGTGTCTGACGTATGTGAAGCTTCTGGACTTGAAGATTCAGAAGCTAGGGACGAGGACTACAAAAGTTATATTCTTAGGATATGCTGAAAAGAGTGATGTTCGGAGGTTTCTTGATATTGAATCAAATTATATCATTGAATCTCTCTATGCAGAATTATTTGAAGATAAATTTGCAAGGAGCAAGAACATTGTTATTGCGAATATTCCAAAAAATAGTGTTGGTTCATAGGAGGCTGAAGATTCTAATGAAGATGTAGTCTAAGAAGAAGTTATCATTCCAACGACAACTATCAAACCAGAACTTGCTGAACCGGTGTCTAAGCAATTGAGGAGACCGAAGAACTTCGGAGAAGACTTTGTCACCTATCATGTGGAAATAGATCCACTTACCTATGCTGAGGCGATGAAGACTAGAGAGATTGTCTTCTTGAGGGAGGTTATCAATGACGAGTATGACTCAATAACCTCCAACAATACTTGGGTATTGGTCGATCTGCCTGAAGGAGCAAAACCAATCGGATGCAAATGGATCTTCAAGAAGAAGATGAAGGTCGATAGAACTATTGACTTGACAAGTTCAAGGCAAGGTTGGTTGCCAATAGGTTTTCTCAAAAGCAAGGGATCGACTACTTTGACACATATGCTCCAGTAACAAGAATGACGACCATCAGGATGTTGATTGCTCCGAGTGCAATTCACAAGTTATTTAGTTATCAGATAGATGTTAAAATAGCATTCCTGAATGGAGAGTTGAACGAAGAGATGTATATACAACAGCCAGAAGGATTTATCGTTAAAGGGCTTAAAGACATAGTCTGCAAGTTGGTGAAATTACTATATGGTCTGAAACAAGCTCCCAAGATGTGGCACGAATAGTTTGATAAAGTCATAAGATCAAACTGCTACAGGGTCAGCGAGACGGACAAGTATGTTTATACAAAGTTCGCTGATGGTAGATGAGTCATTATTTGTCTGTATGTGGACGTTATGCTGATCCTAGACACAGATCTAGCAAAAGTCACTGAGACATAGAAGCTCATCTCATCCAAGTTCAGTATGTAGGACTTGGGGGAAGCTGATATTATCCTCGGGATAAAGATCATCTGGACAGACACTGGAGTGACGTTGTCACAGTCTCATTATATTGAGAAGATGCTCACACACTATGGATATCAGGATCTTTCGGAGATTGATACTCCGTACAGGTGTGACAAGAAGCTAAAGCCAAATCCTAGGAAAAGCGTCAAGCAGCTGGAGTATTCAAGCGTCATCGGAAGTTTGATGTATGTAATAACTGCCACAAGGCTTGACATAGCTTTTGCCATGGAGATGCTGAGTCAATTCACGAACAACCCATGTGTGGAGCATTGGAAGGCTGTGAAGTGAGTGATAAGATATCTAAGGAGAACTCAGAAGTATGCACTTCACTATAGCGGGTATCCGACAGTAGTGGAAGGCTTCAGTGATATAAGCTGGTGTTCAGAAGAAGAGAGCAAAATAACCGCATGAGGATACGTCTTCTCCATGGGTGGAGTTGCTATATTATAAAAGTCAAAGAAGAAGGTAAGTCTCTCTCATTCCTCGAAGGAATCTGACTTAAATACACTGGCAGGCTGCAGCAAATGAAGTAGAGTTGCTTTGGGAGCTCATGTATGATCTTTCAGTGGTTGGTACATAGATTTTGGTGGTACTGATATACTGCGACAACCAGGTGACTACAGCGGTGTTATCAAATAATCTCTTCAATGGTAAGAAGATGACTGTGTAGTTTAGGCATATAGCATTGAGTGAGCACATCAAGGATGATGTCATGGTAGTAGTTAATGTTCGGAGCTAAGTGATTCTAGCGAATCTGTTCAAAACACTACATGAGCACATCAAAGATGGAATCATTACAGTGGTTGATGATCGAAGCCAGGACGGTCTGGCGGATCCGTTCATATAAGACCTCAAGTGCCAACTGATCATAAGAACTATAAAGGAGCATAGTACTCCATGTTATAGTGGCGAAACCATATGAGGTACCTCGACAAGGTAAAGCCTCAGGTTCATGACATATCAAAGCGGCGTAATACTGCACATAGTCAAGGATACAACATATATGGGCTTGGAGGACCTTTCATATTGTGTCTTTATAATCCTACCATTTAGTTTTTTGTTATTAGTTCAATGATAAATCTACTAAGCATCTAGCTATTGGTTCAAGGAAGTATCATTGACTGAGAGAATATCAGGAACAATGGGTAGTCCTTTGAGACGTTGAGGGGTTACAGACACAGAACCACTGTTGTTTACTTTTTGTTCTTTGAGTAGAACAAGTCCTGTGGGAGGATGGCTTAGACACCTTAATGAGTTCTCAGGCATTTTGAATATCTGGTGTGCTTTGCAGGAAGCACGATAGTGCAAAACTACAAAGGAGCGTAAGGTTTCCATGCTACAGTGGGTGACACCACAGTGAGGTTCCTCTGTAGGGTAATGCCTCGGCTTCGTGAGCCATGTCACAGAGGAGTAACACCGCACATTGTTAGGTAGCCTAATGCTGTAGAATGAAGAGTGGTAGGCAGCACTACAAAGAGGCCGGTGATCTCATGTTACAGTGGCGTGACACCACAGAGGTAAAAGATATAAACCTTGGCTTTAAACCATGTCACAGTGGTATAACACCGCAAAGAAGCGCAAGGCTTCATGCTGGATAGTTTGGCACTACAAAGAGGCTGAGACCTCATGCTACAGTGGATGGCACCACATGAGGTAGTGAACCTCGTCTTTAGGCCATGTCATAACGGTATAGCACCGCAAGGAAGCGCATGGCTTCATGCTAATGACTCTTTAAAAGAACTCACCTATAGTGTATGGAAAGAGATACAAGCCATCTCTTATGGAAGAATTATAGACGCCCAAAATACATACACCGAAACCAGGCGTGGACGGGGCCTTTAATGTGCAAACAGAAGCACAGCTAATGTCATTGTGTGAGTGAAAAGAATTAGAACTATGGTGCATAATTCAAGGCTTAGTTCATTCTTGTATCATACTGCTATTTGACTCATGCGGGAAGATTCAAGTCGAAGCAATATTTATCCTAATACATGATGGGCAGTCACTGTGGTGAACGCTCAACCTATATATTGAGATATATGAGAGTTTGTTGGTGTTTTTGCCTTTGGACTAGTGAAAGATAGTCCCACATCGGCTACACCACCAAATGGGTATCTCAATATAATACTTTGTTTGTGTTGAGGTATCCACATAGCATATGGTAAGGCACATGGGTGCCATGTGGGGATATTTTTCTAGGAGGAAAAATGATTAACTCCTCATGAAATTATTTATGTTTTTTGTCATGCTCTTGGAATTTATTCCATAAGAGATAAGCCCCAAAGGGGCTTAGCGACTTGTGTCACTATCACATTCTAAAATAGGAGTATTTTTATCTTTTTAATTATTATAAGTATTATGTATATTATATTGTGTGCTATATTTTATATATTATATATAGTGTTCATTAATGCATGGGTTAGTGGACTAGATCTAGAAGCCCACTAGATGAACCCCTGACTAAAATATAGGATTATAGATTTTAATTAGCATTTTTGGGATTAAATATTGGTATTATAATTTATTACTGTGATTTTATTTAATTATTTTACCTTACCGTTGCTTCGATATTTGGAGCGCTATACTAGCTTTTGTCTTCCAACATATTTCACACCCTTGTCCTAGACGTGCTAGTCTTCCATTCTGATCCTTGTGTAACTTATAAATATGCCCTTTTGTGCTTCATTTTAGTCGCACAATATTCGTTGCAGACATTTATTTTTATTTCTAAATAAATTTGACTTTACATCTTTGTGCGTTCCAACCGAAATTGGAGACACAATCTTGACCCATTTTATGCAACCCAAATTACGACAATATTCTATTCTGAGTCTTCTAAGTCAATGACACTTGTGTCCTACCTAATTTTAACCCTTTGTACTTCTAATTAATTTAAGAACACCATTTATATTAGTTTTAATTAAATTGGTGTAAGGACCCAACTTAACCCAAAACTAGACTCAACACCAACCAAAACTCCCACTCACACCCTCAAGGTTCATATTAAATACCATACACCCTTTTTAGCCACTACATCACACCAAATATGGTATTTTCCCTCATTCAATCATAATTCTCACTTTTTGTACAATTTTTCCAATTGTTGGGGACTTTTATGCAAAGTGCAGTGAGGTGTCCATCTCCCATTGGACCCAACACATGAAGAAACACCCTTTTTCCCTCATTGACCGGTCACACATGCATTTCCTATCATTTTGGAGTGTGCAACACTCAAACCTTACCCCCTTAAGCCATCTCCACCCTCCATTCAACCCAACACCATCTCCACCCTCCAACTTCCTTCATGTACAAGCCAACCCTATCCTAAGGAACACATGGCCGGACTTAATCCCTAGGTAATCATCACCCTCCTTTCTTCCTCATATATAAACACTTTTCTCCATTATTTTTTTCAACAACATCATCTTCAACCTACAAAATAAACCCTAAACCAAACCTCTATCTTTATCATCTTCCTCCTCACACCCGACCTCCCATCTCCGATCACCCCCGACCATCCCCGCCTGAGCCCCACACTGCCTTCGTCCCCGACTTCCCGAGCACCCTTGTACCGCCACCATTATCACCACCTCTTCACGATGAGCTCATCATCACCACCATCATCAACATCTTCACCCCGCCGCACCATTAACATCATCTCCATCTGCCATCACCTCGTCATCGCCACCGATAGCCTTCCTGTCGACCCGGCATCCATATCACCATCACCTTCAACACCTCTTCTCCTTCGAGCATAGCCGCAGTCCGTCACCGCCACACCACCACTTCACCATCATCATCGTCGTCATCACCATATCCGTTCACCCCGAGCAGCGGCCACCCACGACAGCCTCCGTTCCCGACATCGACCACCCCGACTTTGTCAACACCATCATCGTCGATCTCCTTTCCGGCGAGCAGGAACCGCCACAGCGACAGCACCATCTTTCCAGCATCACCCCTCCTCGGTCACGCGCACACCGAGGTTTGCACATGCCCTTTTCCTTCACGTTGTGTTGTTGCGTAACACTATGTAGTCGTGAACCCTACTGCCTAGTGTACATGTGTGCATGTTTAATATTAATTAGTATTAATGGTAATTAAGTTTAATAAGTGCTTGAATAGTAATTAGGTTTATTATATACTTAATAGAAAATTTGGTTGTTAGTCTTAGGTATCACATATTCTATATTTTGTATGACCTAGGTGTATTAGTATATAAATATAGTAGTGGGTAATACTATGTATATATTAAGGTGCTCTCTTTCTCTCTCTCTCTCTCTCTCTCTCTCTCTCTCTCTCTCTCTCATATATATATATATATATATATATATATATATATATATATATATATATAAGTATTTTGGACTCACTGCCTTGTATACCTAACCTACTAGCTAGACCATATGTCAGTGTTACACGAGATCTTGAAGATTTCAACATGTGTTAAGTTACTTGTCTGTCTTGTTATGCACGATATTCGAGGACATGACACCTGTGCGTTTAGACAGGCACACTTGACCCTGCTAGTTGTCCAGTTACCACCCTAGCGTAGTTTCTGATTTCAGCGTAATTGTGTTTGTGTGTGTGCTAGTGTAACGACTGATGCTATATTGTATTATATTATATATATATATATATATATATATATATATATATATATATATAGGACCATTGGATCGTTCTGCGAGACTTCAGGAGCAGGCTATTGGGATTGCCCGCTCAGGACCACAGGCGAGTACATTCTCTGATAATTTTCGTTATTTGATAATTTCTATAATTAAAGTATTTAGAAATGTTACATCTGATTCTTGACACTGTGCTACACGGACTAGTATATAGATTGGATTTGCAGTCATGAGATATTACATTAGTTATCGTATTGACATTGTACATGACATTGATATTAGACATTAATATTAAATATTGTACATGATATATTGGACATTGATCGTGTATCATAATGTGTCATGATTGGATCCACTGTACTAGATGGGGGTGGGGAAATTGCTAGTGAGAGATGTGATCATATCCCTATCGTACAAGTGTAAAATATTGTTAGTGTTAATCATACGCCTAATGTATGATTAACCAGGCCAAATAGCTATTGTACATGTTCCCAAGCCGATCACATATCGAAGCTACTATTTTAAACACTTAGAATAGTTACAGTCCTTTATTTCAGTTTTATATGCTACATTACCCTTTATATGATATTGTAGTTCTTTCTCTTCATTTATGCACTGACTATACTATATTGTCTATATTGCATATTCTCTTTACTATTGCCATTGCATCTATTTATTGTTCTCTCTCAGTATATAGCATCATCTATTTATTGTTTTATAGTTCTTGTCAATTAATTGGAACTGTTATCAGGTTGTACTTTGCTCCAATCATGACGGGATATATTTTTTCAGATTGTGACTTAGAGGACTAGTGTCCGACATATTATAGACCACATGGAGAGTAGCTGCAGCCTTGGATCTTGTAGCTCAGGTGTGATTCCGGGAGGTCTAGCCGGGATCACTAGTTATTCAGTTAGTTTTTTTTAGCAGTTTATGGTACCGAATTTATTTTTGGCATACTTTGAGACTTGGATGTTATTATTTGCAGTTAGATTATTTTGTTTAGACTTGTGTTGTATTTCGTTTATTTTCTTCGATATCTTATCGTGCTTTAGTTCTATGATTGAGTATTTTTATATTATATTATAATATATATGTCTCCTTATGGAGTTGGATATTCGTGTACGATTGATTAGATAGTATTGTGACCTATAGAGCATTCTACTGCCGATGCTGCGGCTTTGGCTGGACGTACCCGCGTACTCGTGCCCCTATATCAGGTGCGGGTCGTGATAAATTTTTAGTGGTGGCCCATACAGGTCAGGCTTCGCAAGTTGTGTGATATCGTGGTAGTACGACGTCTTAGTTGTACTACTGCATGCCTGTGATAGGATATAGGACATAGGATACTAGGATGAGAGAGGATACTCAATCATAAATTATTTGAGAGATTCCTGGGACGACCCTTGAGAATCTTATTATAGTTTCTAATTTAAAATCTTTTTTCCTTGTTTCTGTCCGCCCTTACTTGTTGTTATTAAAATTAATTATTGTCGATCGGTTGTTAAATTTAATTCTTGGTGTCGTTGTTGAGTTTTATTTCATATCGAGATGAACTTTACGGACTAAAATTTAAGGTATTATTTGATGATATATGTTGATGAGGACAGTGAGAAAGATGAAACGTCTGCTTTAGTTATGGAGCATAGAGTTCATCGCAGCCATATTAGCTGTCGTGGCAAAAACGTAGGAACCTGACCTTGGATGTACATATCTTAGTTATGAAATTTAGATTTTCTCATAGCCATGCCGTTTGGCATGGTGAGGATTCTAGATGACATGATTATAGAGTTACATACCTTAGTTATGAAACCTATTGTTTATCGCAGCTATGCTCACTGGCGTAGCGAGGATTCTAAGTGTCATAATTTTGGACAGACGTGTATGATTATCAGATTGTATCTTAAGTATCATCTCAATACTTATCTACTTCTGTTATTATAGGACCTTGTTCCATTATTTTTTTTGCTAGTAGTAGAGATACCTTCAGTCCTTAGTCCAATTCCTTATAGAGCTTCATTCCATTAGGATTCCTTGTTAGTATGATAATTGGTGACTTGCAATTAGGTTTGTGTCTTGAGTATCAGTGTTGACTGTTGGGAGTGTGGCTTGTGAGTCTGTAAGTATTTCTTAGTTGAACATGTGAGCAATAGGCATCAATCTAGAGATAACCCATAGTATAGTATCTTGTAGCAATAGTTCTATGATATGTGTCATTATAGTTAGTATTGGTACTATGGGTAGAAGGGGGAGTAGAGAGTATCAGTAGTATTTCCATGAGTTAGTATCAGTATTAGCATGCATGCTCTGGATAGTCATGAATTTATGTAGTTGGGTGAGCCATGTAAATAATTAAGTATCAAGGAAATTGTATTGGAAATCAATGAAGCATGATATTCAATTGGGTGGTTGATACTTAAGTGTGTCAAGAGTAGAAAAAGGTATATACATCAAGGGTATTAGTGAGTGTGCCATAGTAGAAGGGTACCCATAAGTAGATAGGATAGTGTGAGGGAATAAGAATACAACGTGCTAAGTAGTAAGACTTGTGTTACAGATAAAAGTAGGGCCTTGATGTGATTAGATATGAGTGTACCGGTATATGACTAATGATGGATGTATCACCTGATATTGAGGCTAGTGATGGGTTGGAAGCAATAGATGGAAGAGTGTCTAAAAATTATATTTAGGATGCACAGTGGGTGATGAGTGTCTGTGTGGGAGTTCATGAAAGTGGAAGCATGAGTATTAGAAAATTTGAATAGTGTGTCATGGGTTGAGAAATATCCAGATTGGTCATGGAAGGTATGAAGTGTATCACTAATTAGTGTATCAGTCTGTAAAAGGTTAAGGGGAGATACTTATACATCAATAGAGATATTGAACCATATGTCTGCCTTTAAAAGTAAAGTAAAGCATGTGTATTATAGAAGTTAATAACTAGTACAAGTGATCGTGAGTTCTAGTGAGTGTGATAAGGTAATCTAATGATGAAGCTAGTGTTACCATACCAAGAGTGCTAATGTTTCTATATCAAGGATTAGTTAAGAAATATGCTAGTAACAGTAAGTACCTTGTGTGATAATATTAGATTGGTGTATCGATTAATATAGATAGAAAATCATTGGAAGTAATAGTACAAGTAATCCAGGCAGTACAAATTTCAGTACACAGTTGAAGAGTGTAGACAATTGGTGTATTTGTGTGTACCTTGAGTGTTAGAGACTGTGAGTATATTTATGTAAACTTAGATATATGTGGGTTAGAAATGTTTATTAGTATATGAGTAGAGGATGTGCATGTGTAAGGATCTGTTGGCTTGAGCATGTATAAGATGGCACTGCAAACTGACTTGGGTGTCCATCTAGAGTTGTATTAGAGGGAGAAGTACTTAGTGTGCTGTGTTGCACTTGGCGTGCACTTGAGTGATAAGAAAAACAAGTATAAACAATTGTAGTAGGTAAGAGGGCTAGCAGTGAGTGTGCTTGTAGTAGAAATAGTGGTACCAAAGGGATATGGGTATCAAACTTTGGATGCATCATTAAACCTATGGTTGTGTTAGCAGGTTCTATTTTGTTCTTTCCTTCTGTTCCTTTCCATCTATTTGATTGATTTATTGATTCCTTAATACCGTAGCTTGTATCAATGATTTTCTTGTTAGAATGTAGTTAGTAGTACACCCTGACAGAGACTACAATACCATGACAAAAGAGACCAAAACCATGCATGTTTTACTTAGATTGCATGCGGTATGACTGTAGGTAGGATTTTCTTAGACCTTGGTTGTTGGGGGTTTGACCGTAGTAAAGATTAATGAAGCGGTTATGACTCGACAGAGAGAGACAAGGTATCTTAAATTTTGAGGACAAAATTTTTCTGAGGGGGATAGACTTGTCACTACCACATTCTAAAATAGGGGTATTTTTGTCTTTTTAATTATTATAAGTATTGTGTATATTATATTGCATGTTATATTTTATATACTATATATATTGTTCATTAATGCATGGGTTAGTGGACTAGACTTACAAGCCCACTAGATGAACCCCTGACTAAAATATAGGATTATGGATTTTAATTAGCATTTTTGGGATTAAATATTGGGATTATAATTTATTACAGTGATTTTATTTAATTATTGTACCTTACCGTTGCTTCGATATTTGGAGCGCTACACTAGCTTTTGTCTTCCAACATATTTTATACCCTTGTCCAAAACGTGCCAGTCTTTCATTCTGATCCTTGTATAACTTATAAACATGCCCTTTTGTGCTTTATTTTAGTCGCACAATATTCGTCGCAGACATTTATTTTTATTTCCAAATAAATTCGATTTTGCATCTTTGTGCGTTCCAATTGAAATTGGAGACACAATCTTGACCCATTTTATGCAACCCAAATTACGACAAAATTCTATTCTGAGTCTTCTACGTCCATGACACTTGTGTCCTACCTAATTTTAACCCTTTATACTTCCAATTAATTTAAGAACACCATTTATATTAGTTTTAATTAAATTGGTGTAAGGACCCAACTTAACCCAAAACTAGACCCAACACCAACCCAAAACCCCACTGACACCCTCAAGGTTCATACTAAATACCACACACCCTTTTTAGCCACTACATCACACCAAACATGGTGTTTTCCCTCATTCAATACCAATTCTTACTTTTTGTGCAATTTTCTAATTGTTGGGAACTTTTATGCAAAGTGCAGTGAGGTGTCATCCTCACATTGGACCCAACACATAAAGAAGCACCCTTTTTCCCTCATTGACCGATCACACATGCATTTCCTATTATTTTGGAGTGTGCAACACTCAAACCTCACCCCCTTAAGCCATATCCACCCTCCATTCAACCCAACACCATCTCCACCCTCCAACTTCCTTCATGTAAAAGTTAACCCCATCCCAAGGAACACATGGCCGGCCCTAATCCCTAGGTAATCTTCACCCTCCTTTCTTCCTCATACATAAACACTTTTCTCCATTATTTTTTTTATCAACATCATCTTCAACCTAGATAATAAACCCTAAACCAAACCTCCATCTTTATCATCTTCCTCCTCATACCCGACCTCCCATCTTCGGTCATCCCCGACCGTCCCCTCCTGAGCCCCATACCGCCTTCGTCCCTGACTTCCCGAGCACCCTTGCACCGCCACCATTATTGTCACGCTTCAGTCCCAAAATACAAGGGACCAGGCCACGTGGCAATAGCCAGCTGTCATGTCTCCAAGGATATCCCAATCTAATGGATCCTAACGAAGAGTGCGTCGCTGTCCTAAATACTAACACGTCCCATATAAATCAACAACAGGTAATCTAATCTTATCTACAATATAAAACAGCAAGAATGTACTCATAATAAATGCTGGAAGATAAACGCTAGTCTCAATATCATAGTACAACCAAGAATATCTGGTGGGGACAAACCTACTGCTATGACGAAAGAAAATACTGAAATAATAGATAAAAAATAATGACCAATGCATCGGCTGACTAGATAGTGATGCTCCCAATCATAGGCAAAAGGCCTACCAAATGATCACAAAAACTCTGAAGGTAGCACCTCTAGCTCCTTTGCGGTAGCGAACCTCGTCTCCTGTCCTGGGCCGTACACGGTAGGGTAATATGCCTCATCCAAATCTGGAAAGGTACCAGGTCCTCAGAGGGACATAATAAGATACATAAAAACATTGCCACATATATGAATACTAAATAAAATAAAAGCAATAAGGATGTGCTAACCATCTAAGTGAATACAATATGAGGACAACGCTGGTACGTATGGGTAGGTGTAGGCATATAACGTCTAACACTCTGAAGAGAGTGGCATCAGTACAGTATATCATCCATAGCGCTCCGAAGAACGTGGCATCAGTATAGTATATCGTCCATATCGCTCCGAAGAACGTGGCATCAGTGTAAAGAAAATTATTAGATCCGTGGCTCCTCCGATACTACGGCTCCAATGTGTGTACCCCATACGCCTACTAGTTGTCCTCTCCACCCAATATAAATATACAAGTCGAATAGTCGACGTGCATATCACGCATCTATATGCCAAGTCTCTAAATATATAACTCCTAAATTATGTACTATCCGTGATGCATGTCACACGCACCGATAGATAGTCGAGTACGCAAACCCGTATCCCAATATGAATATGACATAGTGAAACGTGTAAGAGTGTCAGGTCTCGGAAGATATCAGAGTATCCTCTAATGGGGTGAGTCTGCTAAGGACTAGGTCAAGTATACTAATCATCGATGTATCCGTCGACTGCACCCGAATCAATCTCGGACGGGCACAGTTGTATAAAATAAAGCAACAAGGATACAATACAACATATGCATAATTTAATTTAAATAGTAAATATGGCAAGGTATCTTGCCTGAGTCCTCAAGCTGTGAATGCTAATAGCCTGCTCCTGCGGTGTCTCCTGGCTGATCCAATGATCCTAAACACACCAATATAATATAGCAATCCATCATCAGACACTAAGTAATATATACACTACCTTGCTCTTTGGTACTGAAGCAAGGATCACGTCGGTCGAATACAGAGTCACGGTGCATGTAGCTAAGATACACACGTGCACTGTCTTCAGTCACCGTGTATCCCGCGACAATAAAAATACTAAGGTCATAAGTCACCAACTAATTGTGTTTAGTATATTTAATGGTCCTTATCATTTATATTACGCATACTTGTCGATGTCCAGGTTTTATTGATGCATTACAAGTCTTTAGTAACAATTTCTGCTACAAGGACGATCACTAAGTTATTGATTACTAACTTATTAGTTATTAAACAATCTAATTAGGCATACATATATTCATAATTAGGATTTCTGAATTAACAATCTTGTGTCAATGCTAAAACACGATACGATGACACGGTGATAAAACTATTCATGGTACAAAGGGAAAGGAGTCCAACGAGAGTTACCTATTCGAGGAAGAACGTGGGGGGGGGGTCTGCTCGTCGTCGTGCACACTCGCCGATGGTCAGCGGAGCTCCTACGTCGGTAGCAGATCTCGGCAGCAGCGGTGGCAACTGCCGCAGTTGTAGCAGCGGTAGCAACGGTAGCAGCGGCTGGCGGGAACACTGTTGGTCGGAGAAAGAGGTATTGCTGGTCGGTGGACCGTGCTAGAGGTGGTGGCAGTGGCTTTGAGCAGTCGGGCGGCTCGGCAAGGGTGCTTAGGGTCGGTTGTGGTGGGGTTGATAGCGGCGGCGTGGGTTGTTGATGAACGTGGATGGGAGAGGAGGCCAGGGGGCGGTTCAGGCGGTGCGAATGGGTGGTCCGGCAAGTCTGACGTGGGTGGTAGCGGTTGTCCGGTCGAAAATGGGGGATGGGGGTGCTCGGGTTTATGGGGTTCGGCTAGGGTGTTGGTGATGGATGATTTAGGGTTTCCAATGTAAGGGAGTATATAAATTTATAGGTGTTGGCTCTCGTGGGCTATCCTTGATATTTGGGCCGGCCAGGGCTCTAGGGAGTGGGGCTGGTCCACATCAAAGTGTGCACGTGGCTTGGTTAGGTTCTGTTTGAGGTAAATATGGCATCAAATTAATTAGATTAATAATAAATGCGCAAGGCAATAATTTACAAATATTACGAAGCTAAGGTGAGATGAAATAACGAGTATCTAAGGTTGCACAAAGGTCAGGAGGGTTCATATAATTGTCGCTCCTTAATTCTAATTAAATTTAAATAAATCCTAGTCTCTCGATTATTATAAAATTAAACCCTAAATTGGTCGAGGGGGTTTACAATCTACCCTCCTTAGAGCATTTCGTCCTCGAAATTAAACATATACGTATAGTAAGAAATACTGACTGAACTTAAAATGCCAATATGTACCTAGACTTTCGAAGAGATGGGGATAGCGCTGTCTAACATCCTTCTCGCGTTCCCAAGTTGACTCTCCTGGTGCATGATGTCTCCATGCGACTCGGACTAGGGGAATAGTCTGACCTCGCAGTACCTTCTCGCTTCTGTCTAAAATCTCCACAGGCTCTTCTTCATATGATAAACTCGGGCCGACTGTGATCTCTGTATGGTCAAGCACATGGCTCGGATCCGGTATGTACCTCCTCAGCTGAGATACATGGAAGATGTCATGGACTCCTACCAAAGTCTGCGGCAAGGCTAATCTGTAAGCAACCTCTCCGACGCGTTCTAACACATCGAATGGTCCGATGTACCTCAGACTCAGCTTTTCTTTGCCTCCGAATCTGATGGTCCCTCGAGTTGGCGAGATCTTTAGAAATACGTAATCTCCAACCTGGAACTCTAAGGGTCGTCGATGCGCATTCGCCCAATGCTTCTGCCGGTCTTGTGCTGCTCGTAGGTGCCCTTGGATCTTCTTCACCTTCTCTACTGTACGAACGACCAACTAGGGGCCAAGAATCTGTCTCTCGCCTATATCGCTCCAACATACGGGGGAACGATACTTTCTGCCATACAATGCTTCATAGGGAGCCATCTGGATGCTCGCTTGATAGTTGTTGTTGTAGGAAAACTCGACCAAATGCAAATGGTCTTCCCATGATCCTCCAAAATCTAGCATGCACACTCTTAACATATCTTCCAAGGTCTGAATGGTGTGCTCCGACTGGCCATCTGTCTGAGGGTGATACGCAGTGCTAAATTTCAGGCGGGTACCGAGACTCTCTTGCATACTCTACCAAAAGTAAGATGTAAATCTCGTATCCCTGTCAGATACGATGCTAACTGGCACTCCATGTAGGCGCACAATCTTCCTCATATACATATCTGCTAAGACCTCCGTCGATTGCCCAACTCTGAAGGGTAAAAAGTATGCGGACTTGGTGAGTCTATCCATGATTACCCATACTGCATTACGACCACTAGGACTCCTCAGAAAGCCCGTAACAAAGTCCATGGTGATGTGCTCCCATTTCCACTCCGGTATAGGGAGCGGTTGAAGCAATCCTGCAGATCTCTGATGCTCAGCCTTGACTTGGTGACACACCAGGCACTTGGCCACAAAGCGTGATATCTCTCTACATTCTATGCCACCAGTAGTACTGTCTCAAGTCTCTGTACATCTTGTGCCTCCTGGATGAATGGAGTAGATGGAACTGTGTGCTTCCGTCATCAACTCCTGACGAAGTTCTCTATTTGGAACATAGAGATGATCTCCGTATCTCAAACTTCCGTCTTCAGGTATCCGTAGTCCTGTCTGTATTCCATCCTCGGTCCTCTGTCAAAGCCTCTGAAATCTAGCGTCTGTCGGCAAGGCAGCCTTGATTCTCTCCACTAATGTCGACTACAGCTGAAAACTCGACAACTGTCCGTCTACTCCGGGCATAACGACTTCTATTCCCATCTGTTCTAGATCTCTCAACAAATATTGTTGGATAGTTAAGAAGAATGCCATGGGTCTTCTGCTCAACGCGTCGGCTACTACGTTGGCCTTTTCCGGGTGGTACTGCAGCTCAATTTTGAAGTTTATCATCACCTCGAGCTAACATCTCTGCCTCTGATTAAGGTCCTTCTGGGTGTAGACGTACTTTAGGCTTTTGTGATCAGTGAATATCTCTACTCTTTCTCCATATAGGTAGTGTCTCCAAAGCTTCAAAGCAAAGATCACTGCTGCAAGCTCCAAGTCGTGGATAGGATAGTTCTTCACATGGGTCCTCAACTGTTTAGAGGCATAGGCTACAACCTTCCCATGTTGCATCAAGACACATCCTAATCCTTTCCTGGATGCATCACTATAGATCACGAATCCTCCGGGTCCAGAAGGTATGGTCAAGATAGGCGCTGTAGTCAAATGTTTCTTCAGCTCATCGAATGCCTTCTGACACTCCTCTGTCCAAGTGAACTCCTGCTCCTTACGGGTCAAGCGGGTTATCGGCTCTGCGATCTTTGCGAAGTTCTCCACGAACCTTCGGTAATATCCGGCAAGTCCTATGAAACTTCTCACCTCCGAGACATTGGTAGGGGTTGGCCATGTCTCTACTGATGAAATCTTTGCCAGATCTACTGAAATTCTATCTCCTGAGATGTCGTATACAAGAAAAGTGACATGATCTAAGAGAAACTCGCACTTGCTCAGCTTGGCATAAAGCCTCTCTCTCCTCAGTGTCTCTAACACTAGTCTCAAGTGCTCTTCGTGCTCCTTGTGGCTCTTTGAATACACCAAGATATCGTCGATGAAGACTACCATAAACCGATCTAAGTATTGGTAGAATAATTGGTTCATCAAGTTCATAAAAATAGCAGGCGCATTCGTCAGTCCAAAAGGCATCACTAAGAACTCGTAGTGACCGTAACGAGTCCTGAATGCTGTCTTTTAAATGTCTTCTCTTCGTACCTTCACTTGATGATAACTCGATCTCAAGTCGATCTTTGTGAACACCACTGCTTATGTCAACTGGTCGAACAAATCATCAATCCACGGCAGGGGGTACTTGTTCTTGATAGTCAAAGCATTAAGGGCTCTGTAATTATTGCACATACGTACTGTTCCATCCTTCTTAGGCACAAACAACACTGATGCTCCCCAGGGTGATGCACTAGGATGGATAAATCCCTTGCTCTGCAACTCCTTTAATTGTAGCTTCAGCTCATCTAACTCCTTCTTCGCCAATCAGTATACATTGGAAGATACAGGTGCTGCTCCGGGTACTAGCTCAATAGTGAACTCTACGTCTCTATCTGGCGGTAAACCTGGTAATTCTTCGGGAAAAACATCCTCGAATTCTACAACTATTGGTGGGGGTACCATCTCCATAGCCATGTAAGCTCCATCTATCTGTCCTACTCCTTGCTCGACGGTCCCTCGCATGTACTCGAACTCCGGTTGATCTGGCGGTCTAAAAGTGACGCTTCCCTTCCGGCAATTCAATACGGCATTATACTGGCTCAACCAGTCCATGCCTAGCACAACATCAAAGTACGGTATGGGTAATACCAAGAAGCGCGCTCTCATCTCTCTACCACACATGACTACTGAGCACGTTCTAATAGTGCTGGTAACCGGCACGATACCTCCTCCGGTAAGAATCTTCCAACTCTTAGGTAAGGGGGAAGTAGCTACTCTATGCATTGCTACGAATCTACTAGATATAAATGATAGCGTAGCACCAGAATCAAACAATGCAGTCGCAGGTAATGACGCAACTAAAATGTTACCTGTGATAGCTTTCCCTTCTGTTTCCTCTTCAGTAGTTGCTAAAGCAAAGGCATGTCCGTATCTTTGTCCTCCGGTCTACTGTCGGGCTCGATCAAACTGTGCCTGCGGTGGTGCCAAGGGTGGTCCCCTCTGAAATCCTCTAGGTGCTGGCGGACGCTGACCTCCTGGTGGGGATAGTATCCTTGGAACTTGTGCTGCTGGCCTCTGTCCGATCTGCGGTGATGTCTCCCTTCTCTGTGGGCAATCTCTGACAAGGTGCTGACTCGCTCCACAAATTATGCATGTCCCTAGTCTCTTTCGGCAGTCCTTCTCGAAGTGGCCTCTCTTACCACAGAAGTGGCAAGTCATAAGTTCCTGGTATGGGTATGGTGCTATCCTCTGTTGTGTCTACGCTCCGGGACGACGGATCGGTCCTCCTACTACGGGCTGGACTCTGGCTGGCGTGGTCGTGCTGGAATGTCTAGCTCCTCTGGCAATGGCCTCCTGGATCCTCGCCTCTGCAAGTACCTCTTCATAAGAAATACTCGCATGTGTGGTGGTATACCTCTAAAGCTCGTAGGTGAGGCCGTGATGGAATCTCTGGGCCTTCTCTAGGTCATTGGGTATCAGGAAGCACCAAATCTGTTGAGGCGGCTAAAATCCGCGTCAAACGCGTCAACAGTCATATTCCCTTATTCTAAATATAGAAACTAAGAGTATAGGGCATTTCTGACTGTAGCTGGGAAATACTTCGCATTGAAGTACTCTAAGAACTGTTCCCAAGTCTGGTTCTTGCCTACATTACGCTCAATAGAATCCCACCAGTGATTGGCATTGCCTTTTAGTTGGGCCCTCACTGCGGTCATCCAAAGGTCTGGATGCAGTTGTGAAGCCTCTAGTAGCATCTCCGTGTTGGCAACCCAATCGGAGATCTGTTCTTCCGTCTTATTGCCCGAGAAAGTATCCGTTCCCATCTGTCGGAACCATCTTACGGTGCCACCTGTCTGGGCTGGTGCAGGTGCTGGTACTGGTGTTGTGACAGATATCCTCTCTAGTACTGCCATCAAACTCTGCCTCAACGTCTTGGTCTGATGCTACTATTCTTGCATCATAGTCTGAAGGAACTGTAGCATCTGTGGCTGTCCGTCTAGTTGTAGCATCTGGGGTGGATAAGGTGGAGGTGGTGGTAAGGGGACCTCTGGCTGTGCGGTAGGTGTCTCCTCAGATATTGGCCTCTCGTTCTGTGGCATCGGTGTAGCTCCTGAAGTCTGTCCCTCAAAATGCTGCATGGGGATCATCTGGAAAGTCTGTCCCTCGGGCTGTGGTGTAGGATCACCCTGAGAAGTCTCGTGCCAATGTATCATCGGGGTCTGTAGCGGTGGTTGCCCTTAGGGTACTTCCTCTCTTTGGGTGGTGTTGCTTGGCGCCGCGGTACTGGGTGCTCCTCGTCCACTGCGCAAGTTCATCTTGCTGTAAGAGATAGGATTTCGTTAAAAGAGTACGAAATTAGGCAAACATGATGCAGATAGTTAGAAGTAATATGAAGGAAGTTTCAAAGATGCAATCAAAGTAGATGAGACCTAGTAATTTTTATCCTATTGCAGGCTCGCTGGGCACGTTACCATACCACAAGCGAATAAGACGACCTGCATGGGCCACCACTAAAATATGTCACACCCCAGTCCCATAATACACGGGACCAGGCCATGTGGCAATAGCCAACTGTCACGTCTCCGAGGATATCCTAATTTAATGGATCCTAACGAAGAGTGCTACGCTGTCATAAATACTAACACGTCCCATATAAATCAACAATAGGTAATCTAATCTCATCCATAATATAAAACAGCAAGAATGTACTCATAATAAATGCTGGAAGATAAACGCCAGTCTCAATATCATAGTACAACCAAGAATCCCTGGTGGGGACAAACCCACTGCTATGACGAAAGAAAATACTAAAATGATAGATAAAAGATAATGACAGGGCATCGGCTGACTAGATAGTGATGCTCCCAATCCTAGGCAGAAGGCCTACCAAATGATCATGGGAACTCTGAAGGTAGCACCTCTAGCTCATCTGCGGTAGCAAACCTCGTATCCTGTCCTGGGCCGTACACGGTGGGGTAATATGCCTCGTCCAAATCTGGAAAGGTATCAGGTCCTCAGAGGGACGTAACAAGATACATAGAAACATTGCCACATATATGAATACTGAATAAAATAAATACAATAAGGGTGTGCTAACCATCTAAGTGAATGCAATGTGAGGACAATGCTGGTACATATGGGTAGGTGTAGGCATATAACGTCCAACACTCCGAAGAGAGTGGCATCAGTATAATATATTGTCCATAGCGCTCCGAAGAATGTGGCATCAGTATAGTATATCGTCTATATCGCTCCAAAGAACGTGGCATCAGTGTAAAGAAAATCATTGGATTCGTGGCTCCTCCGATACTACGGATCCAATGTCTATATCCCATACGCCTACTAGTTGTCCTTTTCGCCCAATATAAATACACAAGTCGAATAGTCGACTTGCATATCACGCATCTATATGCCAAGTCTCTAAATATACAACTCCTAAATTACGTACTATCCGTGATGCATGTCACACGCACCGATAGCTAGTCGAGTATGCGAACCCGCATCCCAAAATGAATATGACACAGTAAAACGTGTAAGAGTGTCAGGTCTCGGAAGATATCAGAGTATCCTCCAATGGGGTGAGTCTGCTAAGGACTAGGTCAAGTATACTAATCATCGACGTATCCGTCGGCTGCACCCGAATCAATCTCGGACGCGCACAGTTGTATAAAATAAAGCAACAAGGATATAATACAACATATGCATAATTTAATTTAGACAGTAAATATGGCAAGATATCTTGCCTGAGTCCTCAAGCTGTGAATGCCAATAGCCTGCTACTGCGGTGTCTACTGGCTGATCCAATGATCCTAAATACACCAATATAATATAGCAATCCATCATCATACACTAAGTAATATATACACTACGTTGCTCTTTGGTATTGACACAAGGATCACGTCGGTCGAATACAGGGTCGCGGTGCATGTTGCTAAGATACACATGTGCCCTGTCTTCAGTCACCGTGTATCCCGCGACAGTAAAAATACTAAGTTCATAAGTCACCAACTAATTATGTTTAGTATATTTAATGGTCCTTATCATTTATATTACGCATACTTGTCGATGTCCAGGTTTTACTGATGTATTACAAGTCTTTAGTAACAATTTATGCTACAAGGACGATCACTAAGTTATTGATTACTAACTTATTAGTTATTAAACAATCTAATTAGGCATACATATATTCATAATTAGGGTTTCCGAATTAACTATCTCGTGTCTATGCCAAAATACGACACGACGACACGGTGATAAAACTATTCATGGTACAAAGGGGAAGGAGTCCAACGAGAGTTACTTATTCGAGGAAGAACGTGGGGGAGGGTCTGCTCGTCACCGTGCACACTCGCCGGTGGTCAGCGGAGCTCCGACGTCGGCAGTAGATCTTGGCAGCAGCGGTGGCAACTGCCGCAGTTGTAGCAGCGGCAGCAGCGGCTTTGCAGCGGCAGCAGCGGCTTTGCAGCGGCGGCAGCGGCTGGCGAGAACGCTGCTGGTCGGGGGAAGAGGTGTTGCTGGTCGGTGGACCGTGCTAGAGGTGGTGGTGGTGGCTTTGAGCAGTCGGGCGGCTCGGCAAGGGTGCTCGAGGTCGGTTGCGGTAGGGTTGATGGCGACGACGTGGGTTGTTGATGAACGTGGATGGGAGAGAAGGCAAGGCGGCGGTTCAGGCGGTGCGAATGGGTGGTCCGGTGAGTCTGACGTGGGTGGCAGCGGTTGTCCGGTCGGAAACGGGGGATGGGGTGCTCGGGTTTATGGGTTCGGCTAGGGTGTTGGTGATGGGTGATTTAGGGTTTCCAATGTAAGGGAGTATATAAATTTATAGGTGTTGGCTCTCGTGGGCTATCCTTGATATTTGAGCCGGCCAGGGCTTGAGGTAGGGGGGCTGGTCCACATGGAAGTGTGCACGTGGCTTGGTTAGGTTCTGTTTGAGGTGAATATAGCCTCAAATTAATTAGATTAATAATAAATATGCAAGGCAATCATTTACAAATATTATGAAGCTAAGGTGAGACGAAATGACGAGTATCTAAGGTTGCACAAAGGTCAGGAGAGTTCATATAATTGTCGCTCCTTAATTCTAATTAAATTCAAATAAATCCTAGTCTCTCAATTATTTTCAAATTAAACCCTAAATTGGTCGAGGGGGTTTACAATTATTACCACCTTTTCACGACGAGCTCATCATCACCACCATCGTCAACATCTTTACCCCGCTACACCATTAACATCATCTCTATCTGCCATAGCCTCGTCATCGCCACCGACAGCCTTCCCATCGACCCCGCATCCACATCACCATTACCTTCAACACCTCTCCTCCTCCGAGCATAGCCGTAGTCCGTCACCGCCACACCACCACTTTACCACCATCATCATCGTCATCACCATCTTCGGTCACCCCGAGCAGCGGCCACCCACGACAGCCTCTGTTCTCGACATCTACCACCCCGACTTCATCAACATCATTACCGTCGATCTCCTTCCCGGTGAGCAACAACCACTACAGCCACAGCACCATCTTTCCAACGTCAGCCCTGCTCAATCACGCACACACCGAGGTTTGCACCTGCCATTTTCTATCACGTTGTGTTGTTACGTAACACTGTGTAGTCGTGAACCCTAGTGCCTAGTGTACATGTGTGCATGTTTAATAGTAATTAGTATTAATGGTAATTAAGTTTAATAAGTGCTTGAATAGTAATTAGGTTTATTATATACTTTATGGAAAATTTGGTTGTTAGTCCTAGGTATCACATATTCTATATTTTGTATGACCTAGGTGTATTAGTATATAAATATAGTAGTGCGTAATACTATATATATGTTAAGGTGCTATATATATATATATATATATATATATATATATATATATATATATATATATATATATATATATATTAGTATTTTAGACTCACTGCCTTATATACCTAACCTACTAGCTAGACCATGTGTCAGTGTTACACGAGATTTTGAAGATTTGAACATGTGTTAAGTTAGTTGTCTGTCTTGTTATGCACGGTATTTGAGGACATGACACCTGTGTGTTTAAACACGCACATTTGACCCTGCTAGTGGGCCAGTTACCACCCTAGCGTAGTTTCTGAGTTCAGCATAATTGTGTTTGTGTGTGTGCTATTGTAACGACTAATGCTATATTGTATTATATTATATATATAGGACCATTGGATCGTTTTGCGAGACTTCGGGAGTAGGCTATTAGTATTGTCCGCTCAGGACCACAGGCTAGTACATTCTTTGATAATTTTCGTTATTTGATAATTTCTATAATTCAAGTATTTAGAAATATTACATCTGATTCTTGATACTGTGCTACACGGACTAGTATATAGATTGGATCTGCAGTCATGAGATATTACATTGGTTATCGTATTGACATTGTATACGACATTGATATTAGACATTTATATTAGACATTGTGCATGATATATTGGACATTGATCGTGTATCGTAACGTGTCATGGTTGGATCCACTGTACTAGTTGGGGGCAGAAAAATTGCTAGTGTCACGACCCACACCCGGAATTGGGGCACGAGTACGTGGGTACGTCCAGCCTACGCCGCAGCATCGGCGGTAGAACGCTGTCAAGGTCTTGATACTATCTAGCCAATCTCACACAAGCATCCAATCTCCATAAGGAGGCACGGATGACACAAATAAAATGAACACATACTCAATCACAGGATTACAGCACGATAAGATAGCGAACAAAAATTAAATACAACACAAGTCTAAAGTAATAATCAACTCAACAATATCCAAGTCTCATCAAAAATGCCGGAGACAAATCCGGTACCAATAGTCTACTAAAAGAACTAACTAGAAGATTAGTGATTCCGGCTAGACCTTCCGGAATCACAACTACACTACCAAGTCTGCAGCTACTCACCATATGGTCCATAAAGTGTCGGACAGCGGTCCTCTAAGGCATAGTCTGGAAAAATGTTTCCAGTCAGGAAGGAGCAAAGTACAATCTCAAATAACAGTTCCATTAAATTGATAAGGACTATAAAGCAATAAATATGTGATGCTAGCTACTGAGAAGACAGTGAAATAAATGCAATAGCAATTAAAGAGAGACAACAATGTAAAGAGACAGGCAATAGGCAATATGATACAGTCAGTGCATGTATGAAAATGAAAAGAACAAGGAGCAGTATCATATACGGGTGATGTAGTATATGATTTAAATAGGGAACTGTAGTCTATTCTAAGTGTTTGAAATAGTAGTTTCAAAATGTGATCGGCTTGGGAACATGTACGATATCTATAGGGCCTGGCTAATCATGGGTGAAGAGCATGATTAACACTTACATTGTTCTATACTGTATAAAGGGTATGATCACATTTTTTACTAACTACTTCCCCGCCCCAACTATTACTGTGGATCCAATCATGACACGTCACGATACACGAGCAAGTCCAATCTATCATGTACGATGTCTAATATACATATCGTGTACAATGTCAACGATAATCAATATAACATCTCATGACTGCAGATCCAAGCTATACTAGTCCGTGTAGCACAGTGTCAAGGATTCAGATGTAATATTTCATGATTATTGAACTTATAAAAATTATCAAGGAATTGGAAATTATCAGAGAATGTACTTGCCTTGGGTCCTTAGCTGGTAATTATTGATGTCCTGTCCCAGAATATCTCCTGGGTGAACTAACAGTCCTATAAACATATCACAATATCACTGGTGTCAGGTGCTACGCTAACACACAGTCAAAAAAAACACTGGTCTCAGGGCCATGCCAGGCAGGGCACTAGTCAACTAGGGTCATCTGGTAGGGATATACATAAATATACATCGCATTAACTAATCATATATATATAATTTCTATCAATTACAATAATAGATATATGTAAAAATATATACTTTAAAATAAATAATACTTGTATATATATATAAACATAATAAATAATACTTGTATGTATATATATATATAAACATAATAAAATAATACTTGTATGTATATATATATAAATATAATTCATGGAAAGGAATACAATACGTATATATTTGTATACATACTAAAAAGAATTTAACATAATATATATATATATATCTAAAATATATACCAATATAAATTATACTTGCTATAGTTGTATATTTACCAAAATACGTACATATATATATATTAATATATATCAAAATACGTTCATATACATATATAGGTGTATACCAATACACTATTTAACATATGATATTAAATATGTATATGCAAATTATATATATACGTTTGCCTACATATACATATAAATAGAGAAAATATGTATATATATATATATATATATATATATATATATATATATATATATATATATACAATTTACACTCAAATATGTATACAACATACGTACGCACACACAATACCCATACACACGTATTTATATTCAGATACGTATATAAACATATACACATTCATACATGTATATATTTGAATTCACATATACGCATTAATATACATATATGTATATATATATATATATATATATATATATATATATATGTATATATATATATATATATATATATATATATATATATATATATATATATATAAAGAAGGAGGGAGAGGGGAAGATACTTACTATGGTGGTCGGGGCTTGCTGGACGGAAGATGGCCGGAGGGAAGAAGAGCAGAGGGAGAGGGAGCTCGGCAGGGAGGAATTGGGGAGAAGCAGTAGTTGCTGGAGGGTGGCTGGAGTATGATGATGGTGGTGGAGGTGATAGATGATGGAGGTGGCCGGAGTGTGGACGGGAGGGGAGTAGTAGTGGTGATGATGGTAGTTGATGATGGTGGAGATGGTGATAATGGTGGTGGCGTTGGGAGGTTGTAGGCCAGCGGGGGTGTTGAGTCGGGCTATGCAGGTGGAGGGAGGACTGCAGCGGCCGCCGAACGTGTCGAGGCAGCGCCGGCCGGGGTCGGGCTCAGTCGCCGGAGAAGGGAGAGGGCCGCCGGGGTACACAACAGGGAATGGTCGGCTGATGGTGGAGCCAGGCTTGGCCGGGCCTGAGTACAGGGACAGCAGGGAACAGTGTTCCCCCCCCCTTTTGAAATTTAAATTTTTAGGGAAGAAAGGAAGAAGAAG
>JAYESA010002171.1:0-28633 GCA_036927795.1 Iris macrosiphon
AATGATAGATCTTAATGTATTTGAATAGATTTGACAAAATATTTGTGAATTTTGCTATGAAACATCAAAATGAACCCTTAGTTTCTCATCTTGTTATAGGTTGGTTAGTACGACTATTGGACATTCTAGCTTCTTTCTGTTTTATCTTAAGAGTTCAAACTTACCAAATTTGTGTAGTTTGCACTGAAGTTAATGGACCTAAGGTTTCATCTTTTCTTATGGGCCTTGTGTTCCTCATGGTGGCCAAAAAGACGTACTATTATGTTTTTTTTTTACTATAGACCCATGGACAGCTCAATAAATTTGTTATTAACTCATTTTGAACCTTATTGTTGCAGTTTTCTTATACTTTGAACAACTGTGCAACTTAGTACGAATTATGATGCTCTTTTGCCCATTAGTTGCTTTCTCATAAATTGGCTATTGTGAGTTAATGACTATACGAGTAATTGTAAGTTTGCCATAAATGACTTATGAAATAATACATATGATTTATTTATTTATTGCCAATGTCTCACAAAATATAGGAAGTGTGGTTTATTGCTTGTGCTTTATGCATTATGATGTTATTAGTCATCTTTTGTTATCAGTTCATCCATATATATATATATATATATATATATATATATATATATATATATAGTTAATAATATACTTAGTTTTAGAATTGATTTGCATATTAGTTTTATAGTCTATTTACATACTGGACAATATGCCTAACAGGACCCAGTCACCAACGTGGATCCAAGGGCTGGAGAGGAAGAGTTCTCTCCTATCTCCTGCCGCAAAGGAGAGAATCTAAATCTCTAGTACACTGAATCATATATAATGCCCAGGATCAGAACAGTCTACCGTCACCCAGTGTTTCCAGTGACAACTATGCACAAACCCCATCAAAATCAGTATAAAGTGATATTCAACAGTGCACTAGATGGTGGTCCATTTGGTAGACTGGTCCAGGGTGTATAGCAGGAGGTAAGGTTTCGAGCAGACCAACCACATTATCGGTTGAGTTCAGAAAAACAACAACAAAGAAAACACCCTAAATCTTTGGGATTTGATGTTCATAAACTTCAAATATTGTTCCATGTGCATGCAAATATCCATTTCCCATGTTACTTATCTAGTGCCAGGTAGGTAGTAGAACGGTCTAAACCCCATGTGCAAGCTTAGGACTAACTACTAGCAAACTAAGTGGATGACGCATTTCTAACTCAGAACCCCCAACAAACCAAAATACCATATCTCACTAGTCCTTGATCACAAAGAACAAGAAGTGGAGAACATAAAACTTGAAGTAAATTTTTTTTTTTTTCAGAATGAGAAAAAATGATGGATCCATAAGCTTCAATTGTGTGGTTGATGAAACACGTCCTGCCCTTCACCTAGCTTGTTAAGTTTAATGCAAGACCTTTCTTAACAACACCACCCCCCCCCCCCCCCCCCCCCCCCCCCCCCAACAACAACACACACACACACACAGAAAGAATTGATTATCAAATTGACAGCTTAAAAACTGGTCTATTATATTATTATGGAACATTATCAACTTAGAGTCATGTAAGAAGCAACACAATATTAAAGGGATAATGCTTAGACTATGATAGTGCCTCTCTCCTTGCAAATATTGGATGATTAGCAAGTGAATTTTCTAGAGACTAGAGCTGAAGGTTTTTCTGGCCAAGTTAGGATAACCAACTTTTTGGTATAGTTTCGAGTTGGCTTGAACAAAATCTGCACAGATATTGAAGGAAAAAGACAAATGAAACAGATCCATTTACATATTTTGAAAAATCTAAATGACTATGATAGTAGCCATCCACATGTACGTCGTTGAAATTAGCCAACACTCAAAACTAAGTCGCACTCATTGTTGATTTAGAATATTATTAACACATTGCAACGCGGCGAAATTTGAGAGCACCATAAATGACCAACATATATGAATGATTAACCCCACTTGTAAGAGTCCCTGTCAGTCTCCCCCTTCTCTTATTGTGCTATATCCATCCGCATCTTGCATTTTGGAGATCACAACATTTTTAATCCTTAATCAATTATACTATGCTATAAATAGAACCTCTACATCTGTACATAAGTTCTTGCATCATTAATTCACTCATGCTCCCTTCGATAATCACTCTCTGCTTTACTACAGAACATATTGTTCTGTCCTTTTCTTTCATATGTACCACTAAGTAATAGGCCACAAGCATATGTCTTGACAGAATGTATGGGTTTTTGTCTACATTCCATTATTCACTGATATTTGTGTTTACTTCACACTCTTCCAACCTTCATAACCTTGATGCATGTAATCTCATCTGATACCATGTCAGTTTGTTTGCTAAGCATTTGTTGTTTTGCTCCATATCATAGCATCTACAAAATATCCAAACTCTTCCCTCTTGTGATTAGTTTCTTTAAACTTGTAGATAATCCTAGAAAATAGGAATAGTACATACCGTAGACAGCATGGACACTCCAAAATTAATGGCGTGTCCATGTCGCGTTATAGGCGCATATTGACTCAACATGGACACTTCAAATACACTAGGTTATGCTAAAATCAGTGTCATCTCCGGATCATGTAGTGTGTAGTGTCATATTTGTGTCCATTCAAATCCATCCATGACGTATTTGATACAAGAGAATAAATAAATATAGCCAAATAAATGTTTCCAATAAAAGCTAATATCCTACCGAGTCTTTACAAAGATGAACTATATAACTCTTTTCGTCGAGAACAATCACTCATCTTAGAAAGATGTTCTAGAGTAGGTCATCATCATGACCACGGAAATACGGACACTCCAAAAAAATAGTCCTAGTGTCCGTGTCAATCGTGTTAAACATGTATCACACACAACGTAGACAATATACTAGGACACACCAAAATATATGGCGTGTCCGTACATCGCCTTCTACGTGTCCGTGCAACATAGACCAGGACAAAAAGAAGAAGGTCCTTAGCAGAATAATACTCAAAGATGGAAATTTTGCCGCAAGATTGATCCACGACAATAACAAAAAACAAAAACAAATCGAGATCCCCATCTCCATACTTGATCACATAGAGATCAATTGCAGACACTAAACAAATCTAGCATATGACTCACCATGACAAAATATACTAGGACACTCCGAAGTCCAAATACACTAGGACACGCCGAAACCCATGTCGTGTCAGTATCGCTGTGTCCGCACCCTTGTTAGCAATTCGGCAGACGGAAAAAAATTCGGGACGGCAAAAGTATGAGTATAAATCGGCACAGTGCAAATAAAATACGTTTAAAAATTTGGTCAAATATTTCGTCAGATGAAAATATCGAGGTTAGAAACTTCACATACTTAAACAGGTTGTCAAATTTGGTTAATTAAACAAGTTGCCACCACGTTTTTTTTTTTGGGCCAAATTTGTCAAAAATTCGTACAGAACACGTTTAAAACTTCACATGCTTAAAATTCGCATACTAATCTGAATCTTTTAAAAGTACTTAAGTATTCGGGTGATTGCTAACAAGGGTCCGCACAGTATCGTATTCCTGTCCGCGCACATAGATCAAGAGCTAATCAATGTTCTAACCAGTCAATACAATTCAACCTAATCCAGATCTCGATACTCAATCAAGAAACAAGAACAGATCTGGAATTGGTAAAAGGGAAGGAAATCGTACCGCCTCCATTCCCGGAGCACAAACCCTTGTTCCGGCTCCATATCGGCCGGCGGAGGGAGGGCCGGCCCGTCCGAAGAGAAGAAATCGGCGTCAGCCTCCCCGTTCCCGTTCTCCAGTCCGTTCCCGTAGGCGAAGGGGGAGACGGGGGCGAGCGGATCGGAGCGGAAGGCGTAGGTATCGGGCGAGGGAGGGATGCTTCCGGCGCCGGCGTAGCCGGCGGAGGAGTGGTGGAGCTCGTCGGCGCCGGCGGGGGAGAAGGAGTCGAAGTTCATGTATCCGCCGTCGTCGCCGTCGTTGCTGAAGGTGTCGAAGGAGGAAGACATGGCGGAGGCGCCTTCTTCTTCGACTCTTCTTCTTCTTCCGAGTCTCGAGATTTCTTTGAGAGAGAGAGAGAGGGGGATGATGGGTGGAAGCGGAGAGTGAGGATGAGCAGGGGCGGCGGAATATCAGTGGGTGGGTACAAAAGATATACAGTATAGTGTGTCCAAAATTTTGATTAAAATATGAAAATGTTATTTTTAACATGTGTATTTATATTATGTATTATTTTTTAAAATATATTTGAATATATAATTGTTTTATCTGAAAGTGGAGAATTTTAAATCTATTTTGTTTGGATGACAACATAAAAGTCTATAGGAGAATTAAAAGAAAAAAAAACAAAAGTAAAGCAACCCGAATTCTTTGAAATCTGATTGTGTAAGTGTACTTTCAAATCATCACCATAGTCAAACTGAAAAATATAGATATATACACGAAGGAATGAACATCTGCATCGTGTTATATACAGTGTAAATTATGTGTGGTTTTTGCTCCTACAATCTTAGTGCAGTATACTACATAGCATGTTCAATCAAAAAACTGCTCACAAAGTGCTTAGAGCATGGACTTCCAATTAATTACTGCATAAACAAGGACGAAAAGGATAAGATATTTAAAACGAAAATTTTAGTTTTAAGGGACAAAATTTGAGGCAATTGTGGCTAAGGGGAGAACTTATAAAAATTTGCATATAGGAGGACAATTGGCGAGTTCACGAGAGAATGGCCAGCTTGCGAAACGAGATGGCGAGAGAGGGAGAGTCCGCCAACTCAATTGGCGGTGAGAGGGAGAGCCCGCCAACTCGGTTGGCGGTGAGCGTGAAAAAGTTGGCTCACTCGCCAACTCAGTTGGCGAGGCATGGGGCCCACATATGCTGCTCCGAAGACCCCCCCCCCCCCCCCCCCACTCTCCCCTCTCTCTTTCCCTCGGAGACCCCCACTCCCCCCCTCTCTCTTTCCCTCGGTGACCTCCCATTCTCCCTCAAAGACCCCCCACTCTCCCTCGAAGACCCCTCCCCCTCAAATGTCACGTCCCGATTCCGTGGAATCGATAGTCGTCCCCCGGGCGTGATGTCGTGCGTGCATAGGTTGAGCATCGCACAAGGCCAAGGTTTTTTTTTTTTGCATAACGAGCACATATTCAGAGTACGCAGATAATTGAAACACAAAGTTGAAACATGAAAAAGTTCTCTTTATTGATAATGAACATCTTTTTACAAACTCTTGAACGAGTCATATAATTGCAGCACGGACTTACAAAGGTGGATTCAAAATGAGATAGTCATCATGTACATTACATCCTTTTACTAAAGCTTCAAAAGAAGAGACCTCCAGGCAGGACTATCGACTTTCCTCGGAGCTGCATGAGTTAAGTGTGTTAGCTCCTGGGTCTTCAAAATGATTCTACTAAGGCACGATCTGGGCGTGCCGGTTGGTAGACTGGGATGGAAAGTAGCTTCAGCTCCTAGCAGGATCTCCTAGGTGCGGGAAACATGTTTCAACGAGGGTCAGTACATCAAAATGCACTTGTGAAGGCGAGCTAACCCAACTATACCAATCAACACGTTCTATATATGAAAGCATGCAAGTTATTTGTGGTCTTTCTATCTTGCCTTAGTTTATTTTACAAGCAAGCATTGATATGAAAATTTACTGAAATAAACTTGCCACCGTTCGGTGACTTTTACCTGTCCGTTTGAACTACCTGCACAATACTTACCATGTCCTTCCTTGCCACGAAGACACAGTTAGCTTGCACAGGTTTAGATATACGTGGGGATCACTGGCTTGATGCCATAAAGGACACTAGTCACTGGCGAGGATGGTATGCAATGAAAGTATAACACTACTAGAAAAAGCGGGATTAGCGACGTATTTTAGCGACGTCAAAAGAAACGTCGCTAATAATATATAAATTAGCGACTCATTATAAACACGTCGCTAGACGTCGCTAAATGGCGACATTTAGCGACGTTTAGCGACTTTTAATACGATTTTAAAAGATAAGTCGCTATAAGTTCAATTAAGGTCGCTAAACGTCGCTAATATGTCTAATTTAGCGACGTTTAGCGACGTATATAGCGACATTTAAACTCAAAATATTTAGCAACGTGTTTAGCGACGTCCTTTACGTCGCAAATATTTAATTTAGCGACATTTTTTATTGGACGTCGCTAAACGTCGCTAAAATTTGGTTAATTAGGGGTCGGTTTCATTTTTCCCCGTCAGTTGAAATTTCGATTCGAAAACAAATTTCCCCCCCCCCCCCAGCTCCGTCGACCGCGACTACTCCGGCAAGGTATACTCTCTCTCTCTCTCTCTCTCTCTCTCTCTCTCTCTCACAGGACACATGTGACATTGACACAAACACGACACACACACTGACACTGACACTGACACTGACACGGCACACACACACACTGACACAGACACTGATCTGGACCTAGGGTTAGGGTTAGGGTTAGGGTTTGGGTTAGGTTTTTTGACATGGGGTTAGGGTTAGGGTTAGGGTTAGATTTTTTGACATGGGGTTAGGGTTAGGGTTAGGGTTAGGGTTAGGTTTTTTGACAATGTTCATGCATGTGCGATCATGTAGAGATCAGATTTTAATTTCTTCTTTCAAGTATAAAATAAATAAATAATATGGATCGATGAATAAGAAAGAACGAACATAAGTGTATTTATTTGCACTTTTGCAATATATATATATATATATATATATATATATATATATATATATATATATATATATATATATACATACATACATACATACATACATACATACTAATTGTTTGATTTTGTGGTTACTATTCATTGGTCCAATGGAGGAGGGGAAGAAATGATGGCTATTATTGAATCCATGTTCATATGTCATGACTACGTACATTGGGTGAACAAATTAGAACTAATTCCTGAATATTCGTACAACAACTGATCATGTGATCAAATTAATTAGAACGCCAATTATTCGACCAGGAAGTGTATGATCTAAGCAACCGTCCTTAATTGTGCCCCAAGAATTTTGAGCTCTAGCTACTTCCTTGTTCCACTCCCAATATATATAGGGGTTAATTGCCGAAAGCAAAGTACTGCGGAGTTATGTATCTCAGTTCCTCACCCTACTGCCAGTTTCAAGAAGTGCCTAATGGTCTAAATAATATGACTATAACAGTTGAATTAGCTAAACGAAACTTACAAATCAGCTTAAATAAATAAAGGATTAATTTCAACACTTACTGAAATCACTAGCTAGCAGTATGAAGAGCCTCTAATGGAGCAAAGATATTATCGCAGCATGCATCATTAAGGACATGCATCTCAAGAAACTTATTGGCTTCGGCTGGAGCCTACTACACTAAAATCCGGACACTGACACAGAAGTGGGTTAAGGTATAGTAGTAAAGTGGTATTAAGATATTATTTGGGTAATGTTATATATATATATATATATATATATATATATACTGCTTTTCCCATAACGGACACTGACACAGACACAGAAGTTAATTTTGCATGTAATGATTTATATGATACATACTGTCAATTTTGCAGAAGTATCTAGAAATGGATATGAATTACTATCTGCGTCATCGTTCGTGGATGTACAACCGTCATCCTGATGACATGTGCGGTGTGCGGGATGAATTCATTGAGGGTGTACAGCAGTTCCTGCAGTTCGCCAAGGCGTTCCCTCAGTACATGGACGGTACCAAAATTAAGTGTCCATGTGTGAGATGTCGTAACAGGAAATATCATCCAGAAGTGGAAGTTACATATCATTTATACTCGAAGGGCTTTACGCCGAATTACTATCAGTGGACCGCGCACGGAGAACTTGTATCTCTAGCATCGGAGTCGGAGCCATATGTGGAGCCGTATATGGATGTCCAAGACCACGATGCTTACGACGACGGGTTGGTGAACATGGTTTATGATGCGGCGGGGCCTAGTTTCAATCCTGACAATTATGATGCGGCAGGACCTAGTTTCAATCCAGACAATTATGATGCAGCTGAGGAGGCACCGAATGCCGATGCTGCAAAGTTTATGGAGTTGCTTGAGAATGCAAGGACTCCACTATATCCTGGTTGTGAGGACCATTCACCGTTGGAGGTGGTTACAAGATTATTGAGCATCAAGTCCGATTTTAACATGTCGCAAGAATGCTATAATCGACTGCTCGATTTGATTATAGAGATCTTGCCCGAGGGTGCAAAGTTGCCTAAAGACTTCTATCGATCTAAGAGGATGGTGAGATCGCTTTGGATGGGATACGAGAAAATCGATGCATGTCGCAACGGGTGCATGTTGTACTACAAAGACGACAAGGATGAAGATGCGTGTAGATTCTGTGGTGCTGATCGCTACAAGGCCACTGTTAGAGGAAAGTCTGTCGGTGCAAGGAAGCCTACCGATTCGATGCACTACTTGCCTTTGACGCCGCGGTTGCAGCGGTTGTTTATGGTTAAGGAGACTGCAGAAAACATGAGTTGGCACAGGCGAAAACAGATCGAAGGAGTATTGGATAATCCATCCGATGGAGAAGCATGGAAGCACTTTGATCGAGAGTATCCATATTTTGCCGAGGAAGCGCGTAAAGTCAGATTGGGGCTCTGCTTTGACGGTTTTACCCCATTCGGACTTTCGGGCTCCCAGTATTCGTGTTGGCCTGTGATCGTCACTCCGTACAATCTACCGCCTTGGATGTGCATGAAGACTCCGTATATGTTCCTAACCGTTATTATCCCGGGTCCGAACAATCCGAAGAGGAACATCGATGTGTACTTACAGCCTTTGATAGATGAGTTGAATCAGCTGTGGGAAGTAGGTGCCAACACGTACGATGTTTCTAGAAAGCAGAATTTTCAGATGAGGGCAGCACTTATGTGGACCATCAACGACTTTTCGGCCTATGGAATATTATCGGGATGGAGCACCCATGGTCGTCTCTCATGTCCGTATTGCATGGACCGTTCTCAGGCTTTCCGTTTGAAACACGGAGGCAAACCGTGCTTCTTCGATTGTCATTGACAATTTTTGCCGAAGGATCATCCGTACCGGAGGAATCGGAATGCTTTTCGTACGGGAGTTGTGGAGAAGGCCAATCCACCTCCAAGGTGGCCCGGATGCACGATATGGGAAGAGGTAAAAGATTTACCAAGTGCTATCGAAGAGCCTGCTAAGGGGTACAAGTGTGACGGATTTGGTCGCACCCATAACTGGACGAAGAGGAGTATATTCTGGGATCTGCCATATTGGAGCACCAATCTGATCAGACATAACCTTGATGTCATGCATATCGAGAAGAATGTGTTTGATAACATAATTAATACTGTAATGGATGTAAAGGGGAAGACGAAAGATAATCCGAAGGCCAGATTGGACTTAGAAGACATATGTAGACGTCCTGCATTGCATCTGATAGAGGAGGGGAATGGAAAGTTAAAGCAACCTAAGTCAGTTTTCTCACTGGATAAAGAGGATAAAGGTAGACTTTGTAGGTGGATTCAGGGTCTAAAGTTTCCAGACGGGTACGTGTCGAACTTGAGAAGATGCGTCGACCTCAAGGAGAACAAACTAGTAGGTATGAAGAGCCACGATTGTCATGTATTCATGGAGAGGTTAATTCCGATTGCATTTCGGGAATTCTTACCGCAGGTCGTTTGGGACCCATTGACAGAGCTGAGCATATTCTTCAGAGATCTTTGTTGTACTAAGTTGCTCGTCGATCGTCTAGAAAAGCAAGAGAGGGACATTGCGGTAACACTATGTAAGCTTGAGAAGGTGTTTCCTCCAGGATTCTTCGACTCTATGGAGCATTTGCCAATTCATCTTTCCTATGAGGCACGTGTTGGTGGTCCTGTCGGTTATCGGTGGATGTACCCCTTCGAGCGTCATCTGAATCACCTAAAGAGAAAGGTGAAAAATAAGGCACGGGTTGAAGGATCTATTTGTGAAGCTTATGTTCTCGAGGAGATTACAAACTTTTGCTCGACGTATTTCAAATCGCATGTTGCTACTAATAGGACGAAAGCTCCCAGAAACGACGACGCATATAAGGAATCTAATGATGCAATACTCAAAGTATTCAATGCATCCGGAAAGCCTTCGGGAAAAATGAAGAAGAGATATTTGAATGACGATGAGCTAAGGGCTGCTCAATTGTATATATTACTCAATTGCGACGAGGATGAAGTGGAGAAGCTAGAGGGGTAAGTAATTAATACGTCCACGTTTACATCATCTCAATGTAATAGTATAAGATACTATTATGCTACTAATTAGCAGTTGCATCATTGTTTTTCAGCACATATAATGATGAGTTGAGGTCGGTTAGACCCTACATAACAGACGAAGAAGTAGAACAAGAAATGAGATGCCATTTTCCTTCTTGGTTGAGCGCATATGTAAGATACTTGGTAATTACTTTTTATTTCTGCACTTGTAAAACAAATAACTTACCATCGCTACTTTGGTATTTAGGTCGATCGTCTAATATCATCCGAGACTGAATCTATTAGGACTCTAGCCAAGGGAACAATTACTGTCGTAAAAATATGGCCAAGTTTCTGTGTGAATGGGTTCAGGTTCAAGTCAACAAATGCTCCTATCAGAGACAGCTTTCTGGATCTTGATTCCACGAAAAACAGTGGTTTGTGTATCAAATCTACAAACTACAAAGACGTCAATCCGGGCAATGATTTTTTTGGCATCTTACGAGAGATTGTGGAGTTGACATATAATTATGGCCCAGAACCTGCTAATATCGTGCTATTCAGGTGTGAATGGTTCGATCCGATTCAAGATCAAGGTTGGAAAATTGACAAGCATGGCCTTGTGGATATAAACTACAAGCGTAGATATCAAGGCTACGAACCATTTGTCCTATCAAGTCAGGCTCAGCTCGTGTACTTCACAACTTATCCTAGACGGGGGACAGCGAGGTCGGATTGGTGGGCAGTATGCAAGACTAAAGCTAGAAATACCTTTGACATTGACGAAATAGCTTATCAGGAGGACGATCTACCTCTTGTAACAAATATTGTAGATGTGGACTCAACGGAAGTTACTCATTACACGAGTAATAATGTAGAAGATGTAGAATTATCCGAAGAGGACGACGAAGTAGATGAAAGTGAAGACGAGGAAGAGGAAGAGCAGGACGAGGAAGGCGAACAAGATGAATTTTCTGAAGATGATTGAAAATATAAAATATTCCATGTAGAATGTAACTATATTTGGACTGTAAAATGCTTTGAGATATGTATCACATTTTGACATTAACGAATATATGTATTATATTTTGACTGTATAATGCTTTGAGATATGTATCACATTTTGACTGTAGAATGTAGTATATATTTGTGTTTCTCTATATTCATCATATGTTGTTATCAGATATGACAGGACGACGCGGAGGATTCGGCAGGTCCCGAGGTAGACAGAGTGCCACTCCGGTACTGCCTACTGTTGGTTCCGGATCATCGTCGCCCAGTACTCCAGTATATCGAGCAGCCACATCTCCGACTGCGACGACGTTGCGTGGCATCACTCCTGGGACGAGTAGTTCCAGGCGTGATAGTACTCCCTCGTCCAGCATTCCTCCTGCTGACGGAACCATGGAGACTGATGAGCATGTAGAGGAGGTCGTGCCGACGTTGTCCCAGCATCAGCAAGATCCTCCATGCGCACCACCGGAGGAGACGAGGACAGAGATTTGGGCCGACGGTACAAAGTAAGTCAATTAGATAGTTTAGTATATATTTGTGTTTCTCTTTATTCATCGTATATTGACTTTTTCAGTAATCTAAATTATTATTTCTGTATAGATATCGTCCATCGTCGGTTCAGAGACGCCTGGGCCAATTTCTGAGGAACAACTACGGTGGCCCTTGGATCAACTACTCTGAGGCTCCGGATGAGAGGAAGGCGTTCTGGTTTGCGCACTTCCAGGTAAAAGTATATTAAATAAATCCTCTAATTTATGCATATTCGTGATGCTAACTTAATGAATTATTTATTGTAGCAAACGTATTTTTATCCTCCGCACCGGGCCGAGTTGATCGAGCGGCTCTTTCCTACCGTTGCCGCCAAGCTTATCCGAGATGCTCTAGATGACCAGAAGGCTCGTGATCGTGCTGGAAAACCGATCCAAGGTTGGATCACGCCTGAGCAGTGGACTGCGATGAGGGCTAGATTCGACGATCCGAGCTACAAGAAAAGGTCTAAGAAGGCCAAGGCGGCTAGGCAGAATGCTGCCAAGTGGTGTGGTGGCTCGATTCCGATGACGGAACATTTCCGTCGTTTGGTATGTTTTTTCTTTTAAAATATATTATTTTAATATAAGTACCATAAAATGGTACTTGGAAAAAATATTTAAGTTTAGTAATAAAAAATATATTTTTAACAGGTACAGAGGGGTGAGGATGCAAACATGGTGACCGTCTTCTTGGCCACCCATCGCAAGGACGGAAATCTCATTGATGAGAGGGCCTCACAGACCTATGTAAGTATTACTTTACTTTGTGTTTATTTTAATATAACTTAGGCAATTATTGAGTTTCCAAACCTTTTCTAGGCCGAGTATCTTAGGCTTCGTGAGCGGGCGACTGCTAGTGCACCTACACCTGGAGAGGCTGGTGCTTCGTCGCAGCCCGGTCCATCTCCGTCGGCGGACGACCTGTGGGTGACCGCAGCTGGTGGTCTCCAGAGGGGTACGTACTACGGTACGGGCTCTTATGGCGCCCTGGTTGCGACGCAGTCATCTAGGGCCTCCCCGACAGCTGTGCATTCCACACACCCCTCGCAGTCGCAGCCCTCGCAGTCGTCGGCCAGAGTCCAGGAGGCCGTCCAGGAGGCTGTTGACCGTCAGATTGCGTCTCTCCGTGATGACTTGCTGCGAAGTATGGAGGACCAGTCCCGGTCCCAGCCGCAGGCGGACGATCCGATGCTTATCGCATGATTGGATATGCTCGACCGCAGCATGATGGAGCTACGAGAATTGACAAATGATATTAGAGCCTCCAATGATCGCAATATCATGGAGCTGCAGGCGTCACAGCTATCGATGGGCGAGAAGCTGACGAGGATGCATGCGTCACAGCTATCGATGGGCGAGAACCTGACGAGGATGCAGGATTCAATGGGTGATAGCAGTACGAGGCTGTTATCTACCCTGGATTCTTACAACCAGCGACTCGCAGACTTGGAGCGGGCACGGCCGCCACCGACGTCACTGCCTTCTCCATCGACATCGGTGTCGATTCCACGGGACGAGTATGAGGAGTTGTTATCCTTGAAGCGCGCCGCTGGTCAGCCTCCTGCAGATCCGTAGTAGTCTAGTTATTTTTATTATTATTTATGAATTATTGGTACTTCAACAATAGACATGATGTTATCCACATTTAATTGGATTATATAGTTATCCACATTTAATTGGATTGATACTTCTTGTGGTTTTTAATTTAATTGGATTATATAGTTAACTAGATTGAATCATGTTGGTGTGTATGATGAAGATGCTGTAAAACTGCAGGGAATCACCAATGTTTGATTCTGGAAAATTTTTTTTTATTTTTTTTTTTAAATTAGCGACGTTATTAGCGACGTGTAGCGACGCTTAGCGACGTTAATTTACGTCGCTAATTACGTCGCTAATCAGCGACACAGAAAAACGTCGCTAAGTTCGTCGCTAATGACGTCGCTAAAGTCGTCGCTAAGCGTCGCCAATTGTTGACATGGCAGTATAGCCAGGTCATTAAAGACGTCGGTGTAACGTCGCGATTGACGTCGCTAACCAGCGACGTTTAGCGACTTTACTAAACGTCGCTTTTTAGTGACTTGGCGTCGCAAAACGTCGCTAAATTTAGCGACACATTAAAGTCGCTAAAAAACGTCGGTATAGCGACGTTTAGCGACGTTTTTGGTTTTAGCGACTTGGAGTTTCCCGACTGATTTAAAACGTCGCTAACGACGTCGCTAAACCTAATTAGCGACGATTTATTGTTATTTAGCGACGTTTTTAGACGTCGCTAATTTGACTTTTTCTGGTAGTGTAAGGTGCGTTGCAAGTCATCTCGTCCAGTACAATGGACTATACAATAGAGTTCCGTCATCGGATTGGTGCCAGTGCCCAGCGACCGTTTGCAGGAACTATGACCTTGTGCACAAGTTGTCCGTGATCAAACGGTATCTACTAAGTTATCAATCGAGGCAGTTCAAGGCAACACGAGCACAAGACAAGTAGCAAGGCATGATTTATTTTGCACAGTCTCCCTGATCAGTTTGTTGCATAACAAGGTGTGTTTCACACATAGCACAATTATAGATGAAGTATATATTCTAACTAAAAATTGAGCATATGAAGAACATTTTAAACGAACTAGCATGCAATAAGGTAACCGTTCACAAGTTGATTGACAATCATAAGTAGTCCAAGTCTAGTCCTTTTTATCTTGACATCTTTTAGTTATTATGGTATCGTTTGATCGAAATAAGCAAGAATGCAAGATTTTTGATGTGAAGACTTGGAAGAAGGGTCAACTGAATCGAATATAAGCCACTCACAGGTTGGTTGGAGAAAGGTAAAGGAAAGAGGTGCTTCAAGACTCCGCTCGCACGTCGTCTACTGCACGATCATTTGCATTGCCACGAACAGCTGATCAATACCACTTCCACTCTTTCAAAGCTCAAAATAAAATACAGTTCAACAAACAAAAGCAATAAAATCCATCAAAATTGTTCAAGAAAATGCATGCAAATCCGAAAACTAACTCAAGACACGAAAGCAACAAGGCGACAGCGAAAACCAAGCAAGAAAACTTGCAGCGGAGATTTCCCTCTCGACTCTGCCGCTAAGTCCATCCTCGGGGCACGGTCAACTGAATATGGGAATCGATTTCGAAGAAGCAAATCCATAACGAGGATAAGATCTTGATTCAATCTATCCCGATCAAACGATACCGACTTGTATTTCTTAGTTGCGCTCCTCGAATAGGGGGAACGGGGCACCACATCCTAACCAACTAATTGGAAGTTTCGTCCACGAAACTTAGGAATAGAATCTACCGCTATGAAACAATGAAGAAAATCTTTCCCTCATCTTAGACTCAAGCTCCCAAGTCGATTCTTCGACCGAATGATTTCGTCAAAGCACGCGCACGAGAGGAACCGAACGACTTCGAAGTAGCTTCTCTTTGCGATCCAAGATTCGCACAGGATGTTCAACATAAGTCAAGTCTGCCTTTAGGTCCAGTTGATCAAGATCCACCACATGACTTGGGTCGTACACTCACTTCCTAAGCTGTGAAACATGGAAGATATCATGAACTTTAGATAGTGAAGGTGGCAGGGCAATCTGATATGCTACTGGGGAGACTCGCTTTAGTATCTCGAACGCGACGACGAATCTTAGACTTAGTTTTCTATTTGCTCCAAATCTGGTAACTCCTCGCATGGGCGAGACCTTGAGGAATACTCGATCGCCTTCTAAGAACTCAAGAGGTCGTCGACGCGTGTCTGAGTAGCTTTTCTGACGACTCTGTGCTACCATCAGCCGTTCACGGATCAAGCGAATCTTCTAGATGGTTTGCTCAACAAGTTCAGGGCCAAAAAATTTCCGTTCAGCAACTTTATCCCAACAGATCGGGGATCTGCACTTCCACCCATACAATGCCTCATACGGCGCCATCTGAATGCTGGATTGATAGCTATTGTTGTATGCAAATTCGGCCAACGGTAGATGCATGTCCCAACTAGTCTTCAAGTCCAAAGCGCAAAGCCGCAACATGTCTTCGAGGATTTGGTTGACCCGTTATGTTTGGCCGTCTGTCTGAGGATGGTAGGCGGAGGTGAACTTCAACTTTGTCCACATTGCTGACTGAAGGCTTTCCCAGAAGCGTGATAAGAATCGTCCATCTCGATCGGAGACAATGGATACGGGCACACCGTGGAGTCGAACGATCTTATTGAGGTAGATCTGGGCCAGACGATCGGCACTCCAAGTACTTTTGATAGGCAGAAAGTGAGCTGACTTAGTGAGTTGATCGACGATGACCCAGGCGGCATCGTTTCTGTATTGCGTCTTCGACAAACCAACAATGAAATCCATTGTTATATGTTCCCATTTCTACTCCGGTATAGCAAGGTTCTACATCACTCCATCCGGCTTCTGGTGCTCGGCCTTTATCCTCTGACAAGCATGCATTACGACACGACAACGCCACGTCTCTTTTTATACCGTGCCACCAAAATATCGTACAGAGGTCTCATTACATCTTTGTGCTACCCGAATGTGAAGTATAACTCGTATAGTGGGCTTCGATGAGTATCTATTTTCTGAGGTTTGCATCGTTAGGAACGCACAATCTTCCCTTCACTCGCATTATTCCATCCGTACTTACCGCAAAGTCGGTTGCCTTCCCTGCTGAGATAAGACTTTGCATATTTTGCAGGAATAGGTCATCCTTCTGAGCAGACTTAACTTTTTCTAACAAGTCTGGATCGAGGCGCAGCTGAGCCACTTGTACCCCCTTTTTGTATCTGATTCGGAGTGTAATGCCCAGACTTTCAATATCTCGACACAGCTTGTCATCGATAGCCAAGCTCCCAACGAACACTCAACTTAGCGCATCAGCTACAACATTACCCTTGCCCGGTGTGTATCTGATCAACAAGTCAAAGTCGCTAAGGATTTCAAGCTAATATCGTTGACGAAGATTCAAATCCTTTTGTGTATAGAGATTTTTTAGACTTTTATGGTCCGTATAGATCTCGTACGGCACACCATAGAGGTAATATCGCCATAACTTCAGCGTGAACACCACCGCTGCGAGCTCCAGGTCATGCATTGGATAGTTCCTTTCGTGAGGCTTCAACTGCCTCGACGCAAAGGCTATCACCTTATCCCTCTGCATAAGGACACATTCCAAACCCTTTTCTGAGGCATCGTTATATATCTTAAAGTCATCGGGTCCGTCCGAAAGGGTAAGAATTGGTGCTGAGACAAGTCGTTGCTTTAACTCCATAAATGAAGCTTCACAGTCATCCGTTGTCACGCCCCAGTCCCAAAATATATGGAACCAGGCCACGTGGCATTGGCCAGCTGACACGTCTCCGAGGATATCCCAATTTAATGGATCCTGGAGAAGCGTGCTACGCTGTCCTAAATCTAACAAGTCTAATATCAACAACAGGCAGTGTCTAATCTCATCCACAACAATAAGTAAAATACTGAAATGAAAGACTGGAATATAAGAACATAGTCGAATGACATAGTACAACTGAAATATGTCCGGTGGGAACAAACCCACTACAAATGTTGGAGATAAAGTACTGATAGTCTGAAATAAGAGTACTGATAATAAGAGTGACTAAAACAACTGCTAACTAGGTAAGGAGCTCCAGTCATAGGCGGAAGGCCTACCAAGATGATCAGGGGTACTCCGATGGTAAAACCTCAAGCTCCTCGTCAAGAGCAAACCTCGTCTCTACACCTGGCCCGTACACTGTGGGGTAATAGGCCTCGTCCAGATCTAGAAGATAACCAGGTCCTCAGAGGGACGTAACAAGATACAATATGCATGCCAGATATAGTACTGAATAAAAATAAAGAGGGTGTGCTAACCATCTAAGTGAATGCAATGTAAGGACAACCTTGGAACGTATAGGTAGGTGTAGGCATAACGTCCAACGTCCTCTAGAGTGTGGTATCTGCAACGTCCATCATTCCGGAGAATGAGATATCTGTATATATATAACGTCCAACACTCTAATGGACGTGGTATCTGCAATGTATATACGTCCGTAACACTCCGTAGAGTGCGGTATCTGAATATAGGAAGTCATCGGGTCTGTGGTTCCTCTGGATACCACGGAGTCCGATGTGTGTATCCCATACGTTTATCAGTTGTCCTTCCCGTCCAATGTAGATACGCAAGTCGAATACACGACGTGAGTGTCCCGTATCTATATGCCAAGTCTCATCTAACTATATTACTCTAGAATACATACTAATCCGTGATGCATGTCGTATGTACCGATAGCGAATCGGGTACGCGGACCCGCATCTCAATATAAATGTACCATCGTGATACATGTAAGTGTCACGGTCTAGGAAGATATCAAAATATCCTCACAGTAGTAGGTGAGTCAGCTAGCAGCTAGGTCAAGTACACTACTCATCGACGCATTGTCGACTGTACCCGAGTCAATCTCGGACGCGCACAGTTTATGTATATTTGCAATATTTATCATTTAATTTTAAGTAGTAATCCAGCAAGGTATACTTGCCTGTCTCGGGTAGCTGCGAAAGCCAAAGTCCTGCTCCTGATGCCTCGGTTGTACTGTCCAGCAGTCCTATATATGATATAATAATGACAATATTAGTCGCTACAATAGCACGACTAAGACACACTACCTGTAACTATAGCTGACACAGGGTCTGGACTGTATATTATATATAGCTATTACAAATATATATAGATGTACACTAAAACATATTTAAATATATTAAAATAATATGTATGTTTAATAGTACAAAAATAGCACCTATATATTATTTAGTAATACTCCAATAATACACATATTAAATATATGTACATAATTGGTAATAATCATAAATTCATATATTTACACATAAACATATATTCAAATATAATTTATGTACACAAATAAATATTCACAATCATATTTATTTGCATTTAAATAGTAATTTTATACATAAGTAAATATACATAACATAATTATATATATATTTAGATATATATATATTCATACACATTTTAATATTCACAAGTATATATATATATATATATATATATATATATATATATATATATATATATATATATATATATATATATATATATATATATATATATATACCCGTATTGATATACTATGTACACAATATATTTTAATATATATATAAATGTATACAATACATATATTTATTGCACTAAATAAACTAATTACACAAAATACACACATACTTATATATACACAAAATATCATAAAATGTATATTAAATATATATGTACATACATATATATATATATATATATATATATATATATATATATATATATATATATATATATATATATATATATATATATATACATACTAGGTATTTAAATACAAATATATGATATAACAATAATATTATATTACATATAATATACTAAATCACAGAAATATATATATAAACACAATATATATTAAATATTTAATATTCTACATATAATACAAATATACATACATACATATATATATATATATATATATATATATATATATATATATATATATATATATATATATATATATATATATATATATATATATATACACACACAATAGGTATTTATATACATAATATGTATTTATAAATAATATAAGTATAATTTACAGTATATCATATACTTATATTTACTGATATATATAAAGTATACAAAGAAATACAGCATGTATATATATTTATACTGTTTATACAGGGTATTTATATTTTATACAGAATACGTATTAATTACAGAAAATACGGAAACTATATACATATCACCCTTGCAACCTAAAATACACGTATAAATACTAGTAATAATACATAAAATGTTGTACCTAATTGATGCCCAGGTCGAGGGGGTCCCGGTGGCTGGCCGTCGATGGCGGGGGTGGCCGGACGGAGCTCCAACAACGCACGGGGAGTTCGGCAGCAGCAGTAGCGGCTTTGGGGTCGTCGGTGCTGTGGGGACGAGGGCGGTCTGCTCAGGCGTCGGCCGGGGTTGGGAGTTGGCGGAGACGGAGTAGATTGGTCGGGGAAGAGGTCGGCTGAGGATGGCGGACGGGCGTGCTGCGGTGGCGGAGTGGGGAGTCTTCGGGTGGTCGGCTGAGCTCGGGGAGGGAATGGCTCGGGTTGAGGATGGTGGAGAGGGAGGCGGCTGTGGGCAGAGCCGTGGTCGGGGGCGGTGGTGGTAGGTGGGGGAAGGTTCGGCGAAGGGGACTGGGTGGCTGCGGGGGTGGTCGGAGGCGGTGGCCGGCCGGGAGGAGGAGGCGGGTAGCTCGGGTATGGGGTGGGCTGAGTGTGTGAGGATTTTAATATTAGGGTTTTCTTTTAGGTATTTGGTTTTCTTGGTTTGTGTGTGAAATAAAAGTGATGTAACTTAATGTATATGTAGGAGAGAGAGTGGGGGGCTGCCTAGGGATTAGGGCCGGCTGGGTATTGTTTTTGGGGAGTTGGGGATGTCCACCATGATGAGGGGAGGGCTAGGAATTTAGCAATTTAAATGGAGGGTCATGATGTGCCCTTCATAAAGGGGTGCAAGTACATGAGAAGTGGGGGGAAAATGCATGGTGAACGGTTAGGGAATGAAATTTCTTTCTCCATGTGGTTGGGCCAATGAGAGGGGGGCACCTCATTACAATTTTGCACAAAGGCCCCTGATTAAATTGAAATTTACACAGATTCTGAAATTAGGGATTTGATGTAAACAAACACCATGTTTGGTGTTCTACATTAGGCTAGGATGGTGTATGGTGTTTTGTATGAGGCTTGTGGGTATGGGTGTGGGTTTGGGTTGGAGTTGGGTCTAATTCAATTGAGGTTAGGTCACCACATTAATTAATTCATAATTAAAGTACCGGGTGTCTCTAATTTAATTTAATAAAAACCGGGGGTCTAAATTGGGTTGGACAAGGGTCATTAGTGTGGTAGACTCAGTGTACAATAATGTCATGATCTGGGTTGGTCAAATCGGATCGAGATGGGGTCTCAATTTCGATTGGAACGGACAACGAACGTAATTATGCAATTTATTTAAATTACATACGGACGTTCGTAACGACTTTTGTGCGACTAAAATCAGGCACGAAAATCAGTATCCGGGGTTTGTTCTAGGTTCAATATGATAGGTTAGTATGTCTAGGCCAAGTATGTATAATTTGTTTTCAGGGTAACAGCTAGGGTAGTGCCCTAAAATAACAATCACTGCACAGATAATATAATACCATATAATAAATCTTAATTATGTCTAGTTAACCCTAATTAGGCTATTTAAGTTAATTAACCCTAATTTCTGGTCGAGGGGGTTTACATCCGTCCATGCGAACGTTACTCCCTTCCGAGTGAGATGGGTCAGAGGCGAGGCGGTTCTTGCAAAATCTTTTATGAATCTCTTGTATAGCCTGCTAAACCAAAGAAACTCCGAATATCGCTAGCTGACTCAGGTCTTCTCCACTTCACGATGGCTTCTATTTTCTTTGGGTCTACTGAGATGCCCTCTGCAGAAATAATATGCCCAAGAAAAGATATGTTGTCCAACCAGAACTCACATTTACTTAGCTTCGCGTACAACTTATTATCTCGAAGAGTTAGAAGCACCATCCGCAGGTGTCCTGCGTGTTCATCCTTTTCCTTCGTGTTTATCCTTATTCTTCGAGTACACTAAGATGCCGTCTATAAAAACCACCACAAACTTATCGAGGAATGTCCGGAACACATGATTTATCAAATCCATCAATACGGCAGGAGCATTCATCAGTCCAAACGGCATAACAGAAAACTCATAATGACCATAACGGGTTTGGAATGCTGACTTTGGCATGTCCTAGGGCTTAATATTTAACTGGTGGTATCCCGAGTGAAGATCAATTTTCGAGAACACCGATGCTCTTTGCAACTGATCAAAGAGGTTGTCTATCCTGGGCAGGGGATACTTGTTTCGGATAGTGACATTATTTAGCTTTTGATAGTCTATACAGAGTCGCAACATTTCGTCCTTCTTCTTTACGAAGAGCATAGGCGCGCCCTAAGGAGACACGCTCGGACGAATGTACCCACGATCTAGTAATTCTTGAAGTTGGCACTTTAACTTATTTAGTTCAGCAAGGGCCATTCTGTACGGTGCTTTGGAAATCGGTTGAGTATTCGGGAATGTATCGATGGTGAACTCGATCACTCGGTCAGGTGGCATGTTGGATAGTTCGCTCGGAAACACATCAGGGAACTCTGCCACAACGGAAGAAGACTCAACATTTGCGTAATCTAGCTGCGTATCCCGAACCGACGCTAAGTATCCCTCGCATTCAGAGTGTAGCATCCGCCGAGCAGACATCGCAGAAATCACCATGCAGGCCCTGGACGCATCTGTTGTTGGACTACTCGTGTAGCAGAATTTGGCTTCTCCAGGTAGGTGGAAGATGACTCATTTCTCTGAACATTCGGTAGTTGCCGAGCAAGCGTCGAGCCAATCCATCCCCAAAATGATGTCGTAATCCCGAACATCTAGGACTAGTACATCGATTGAGAGTTTCCTTCCTCCAATACAGACGTAACCGTCTTGACACACTGAACGGACATGTATTTTTGTGCCCGACGAGGTGCTAACACTAAGGTCTAGATACAATGGTATCATTTCTATATTGTTTTCTATGGCAAATTCGTAGATATAAAGTTATAGTTGCACCAGAATCAAATAGCAAACGTGCATGTATGTTATTGAAAAGCAATATACCTGACATAATAGTTTTCGATGCCAGGACTTCTTCCCGTGTCATAGTGTACACCCTGCCTTGAGCTTGACGACGCTCTTGCTGGCGTGCGACTAGGTTGGCTTGGGGTGCTGAGGCAGAATTTGGATACTGAGGGCGTCGATCGTAGCGCAGTGGATAGTCACTAATTCCATGGTTTGAATCACCACAAGTGAGGCATAACCCAAGTTTCAGACGACATTTTTCGATTGTGTGCCCTGGCTTACCACATAAGAAACATGTTTGGGTTGAATTTGCTTTCTGCTTGTCGTCATTATTTGGACGATTTAGAGCGTTATTTCCTTTCTCGTTGCTATGGCACTTGTGATTGGAAGTATGCACAGTGCCGACAACAACTGGAGGATACTGCGATTCAAGAGAAAGGGCATGGTTTAGGACTTTCCGCATCGTCTGGTACTTAGGAACAACCACATGCGCATGGATGGCAGGTCACAAGCCGCCTTTAAATCGTCTGGCACGACTCGCCTTATCAGTAAATATGAGCTTGTAAATTTGGCGAGCCGGTTGAATTCGACGGAGTACTGCTTTACTGTCATGTTGCCTTATCGAAACTGCACGAACTCGTTCTTCTTTTGCCGATGAACGGGAGGGGGTATGAACTCCTCTTTGAACGCGCTACGGAAGGTAGCCCACATGATCGTATCCTCTTCATCATCAACTAGAAGAGATCTTCGATGCACGTCCCACCAATCGTGCACTTCAAGCGAAGCTGTAGTTGGGTACACGCGACACGCTTCTACTCAGGTACCTCTAGTAGTTTGAAGTGATCATCAAGTTCTGCCAGCCAATCTAGAGCCACGATTGGATCTTCAGTACCCTTTGTCATGCCCCAGTCCCAAAATACGGAGGACTAGGTCACGTAACCATGCCAGCTGGCCCGTATATATGGCAACTCCAATATATGGAAACCATATATACGTGCATACGCTGTATAATGAACAATAATTCATAAGTGGTAAAACTAATTACAAGTCACAGGGTAATATCTAAATCTCATCCACAGAGTCAAATATACATGAATAACTAATAACCAAGTACTAGATCTCAAAATAAAGTAACTAGAGAAAGACAGTCGGATGGAAACAAATCCACTGCCGAAATAGAATATAAAATAATCCAGATACCCACCATATAAGAACAACATCTGACAATCACGAGGCTCGAAGAGAAGATCTCCTCGGAATATAAGTAGCATGTCCGGATCTGCGCTCCTGCGAATACGCAAGAACATATACACCTGGCAGGGAACCAGGTCCTCAGAGGGACATAGCAAGATACATAAAAATAATATGCCATAATGTAAATACTAAAAAAATAAGGGGGTGTGCTAACCATCTAAGTGAATGCAATTTAAAGACCTAGTAGTACGCATGGAAATGTGTAGGCTAGACATATGCTGACGTAATTCACCAATCGTCGGGACTGGCTAGTATATGTGTCATATGCCCCCTGACGCAAGGGCACAAGCAGTACCCCATCCTCCTCGGAGCATGGTAACGGGAACAAGAAAAACCAATACCCCATCTCCGAGCAGCATGGTAACAGGAACGCCCCATCTCCGAAGAGTATGGTATCAGGCAACAAGAATATATAAGGAGGGGGTATCCCATATGCCTACTAGTATCTTTCCCGCCCAATATAGATATACAAGTCGTGAAAAACGACGTGGACACCTCCTACTATGATGCAAGTCTCAATAAAATAAACAACTGAACTAAATACCGCTACACGTGTTGCTCACACTGATGGCCAGTCGCGCATGAGGCACGTGTCCCTACATGTACTCACTCTGTGACGTGTAATGATACGTGTCAAGGCCTGGGAAGTTATATCAACAACTTCACAACTTTTAGGTGGGTCTACTAGACACTAGGTCAGACACAAGTCCTAACGTCAACGCCATCGTTGACTGTACCCGAGTTTTCTCGGACGCGTATATTTAATGATAAATAAACATGTAACTATCAATAACTAAAAGTAATCAGTACAACAAGGCAAGGTATACTTGCCTGGCAAGAGAGCTGCAAATATGTAACGTCCAGATGTCAAGTACCAAGTGTCAGAACTATGACCTCGGAATGAATGTCTCCGGATACTGAAATAAATATCACTAACAGTCTCAGAAAATATCAAATAGCTAGAAACGTCTGTCCTTAAGTCCAATTTGGACACAGGGGCAAAAATGACAGTTTCTGGTCAAAGCGGGTCCACATGTGGGCCGCTTTGTACCGAAAAATGTGTCAGGGTCAAAGGTCTCCAAATTCGCCAAACTTAGTGTCAACAAGTCAGGAACGATGATACGAACCCAACGGAACTTCCAGAATTGGATTCCGATGAGCCGGTCACAAAATCGCCCGTCAAGTGGAGCCTGTGGGGCCCATGATACGGGATTTTGCCAACATTCTCAGAATTGAACCAAACTTGGATCACAGGACCGCGTATTGCTACGAGTCCAATGGCGCAAGTTTCGTCTCGATCCGACGTGTGTACACAAAGTTGCAGCGTGTTCTAGAACTGACGGATACGGGGCGGTGTCGACGGATACGCGTTGATTCCGGTGTGCACGCACATCCAAATCAACTTCTACGAAATCCCACACGTCCGTATTAACGTCGCACACATTTCGGTAAAGACCGTGTGCGACCAAGTCATCCCGTTTGGCGGAGCATACTCAGTTCCGGGGTGAATCGGGTCGTTGATTTTCCCATTTTTGGATCGCGGTTTACGATCGCCACAGGACGCGATGCACCGAGCGGTTTGCACGGACACCGAGATGGTTACACAGTCTACACGACGCAACTGACGGAACCGAAATCAGAATTACGAGGAGAGAGGAAAGAGTACCTGAACATGGCTCCAGAAACTGAGATTCTCGTGTCCGACACGACACAAAGGGACACTGTGTCCGTTTTGAGTCCAGTCTAGGGTTTCTGCCGGAGACAACGGATCTGGCCGGAGCTTCACCGGAGCGGCGGCTGGGGTGTCCTGGACGGGGGAGGAGATCGGGGAGAGGCGCTGGAGGTGGCTCGGCGGGGCTCTCGGCGGAGGAGAGGGAGGCCAGGGGAGGTTCTGCGGCGAGGTCGGCGGGGTAGGGGAGGCGAGGGCGGCGTTGGAGGTGGAGGAGGAGATCGAGGGGTCGGGGTCGGCTCGCCGGCCGGAGAGGATGGAGAAGCTGGGGAGGAGGAGCTGGGGCTGTCGAGGCCGTCGGCTGGGAGGGGTCGGGTCCGCCGCGGGGTCGGGTCGGAGCGGGGTCGACGAGGTGACAGAGCCGCTCCGGCGGAGGCTCACCGCGGGGGGGGGAGCTGTTCCGGCGGGGCCGTGGGGATGCACAGGCGGTCGAGGGAGGGGGCTCGGGGTGGCTGGGAGAGGGCTGCGGAGGAGAAGGAGGAGCTGGAGGAGAGAGGGAGAGGGGAGGCCGAGGGTGGCCGGGGGAGACGGCTCCGCGGTGTGGGGGTCGTCTCCGGCGAGGGCTCGCCGCCGGCGGGGGTCTGTGGCTGTGGGGGGGGTAGAGTCGGCTGAGTTAGGGTTAGGGTTTGGTTTTATTTTTTTATTTTATAGGAAATTTTATTAGGGGTTAAATTGTAATTTCACAAATAGGATATTTAAAATACATCGAATCTGGACTCCTTTTGGAATGGACGGTGCATGTTCACCGGTCAATCAGGAGGTGACACCTCGCAGGGTAATTTACAGAAAAGTCCCTATAATTTCGTAAATTGCGCAGAGGTCCTATTTTGGGAAATTGCACAATTACAAAATTGTTTAGAAAAAACACTCGATTCCTAAAAATACTAAAATTCACAGAATTGAGGGAATTTGCTGTGCGAGGGTCCCGAGGGGGTGGGGGTGAGTCTGGGCAGGGACTGGGCCTGGTTTTGGAGTGAATCGGGCCATCATATTTATTTAATTAATAAATACTGCGCACGGTGTTCTCTAATTATTTAGAGGCAGGTAGGGCCATAATTTTTCTACGGTGTCAATACACTAAATGTAGTATACTCAGTGTAGAAAAATAACGTATTTTTGTCTGGACAAAACGGTTGCATGTTGGGCCTCAAATCTCTATTGGAACATGGATGGGTACAGGTCTGAAAATTAAAATAGGAATTAAATACGGGCATTTGTAACGAGATTTGTGCGTCTCATACGAGGCTCAAAACTGAGTATCTGGGAGTTGCACAAAGTGCAGGGTATAGACTGGCATGTCTACGAGAGGTAGGTGAACTTCGTTCGGGGATAACAGTCAAGGTAAAGCTCCAAATAATTAGGTGATGGACAGGTGCACAGGTCAATAGGATATGTAAGCAAAATAAATTAAATTATTGCAACAAATCCTAAATTATGAAAAATGTTCCTAAAATACTGGAATCTGGTCGAGGGGGTTTACACCCTTAAACGGCGTGTTGCAGACCTTCTTGAAGTCGACAAAGTCGAAGGTAGTCACATCCTTCTTCCTTGGAGTTTGAGGCATTTTGACTTCAAGCACGGGTTGCTCCACCGGTGTCGCTGCTGTTGCCGCGGAATAGTTGGAGGCCAAGGTCTGCAAGATCTGTTGCAGGGTATCTACCTGCTTCTATTGGACTACAAATCGGGATTCTAGATTGCCTTCAAACTTGCTTTGTCGTTCTTCCACACGCTTCTCGGATCGTTCATAACGAGCCTCATCTCTCTGTTGGCTAGCCTTAAGCATCCGTATTATTTGCTGGATTGGATCGACACGGGACATGGCTCGCTGACTTCGAGAACTTTTTGATGTGCCAAAACTACTTTCTTGGGCTTGGGTTCCACCCGGTGCTAGCGATGATGCTTGTGCTTGAGTCATTCCTTCAAAAGAAGGTAACTTATGTTAGGATCATAATGTATTATGGACTCATTGTATGAAACGTATCTCATTTTGTCCTAACGAGTTCAAGAGTTCGTATAGGGATTGGATCATTAAAGAAACTTTTCCAATACGAGGGTCAATAGAACTTGAAGCTGTGCTCTGATACCAATATGTCACACCCCGATTCCGTGGAATAGATAGTCATCCCCCGGGCATGATACCGTGCGTGCCTAGGTTGAGCATCGCACAAGGCCAAGGTATTTTTTTTTGCATAACGAGCATATATTCAGAGTACGTAGATAATTGAAACACAAAGTTAAAACATAGAAAGTACTCTTTATTGATAATGAACATCTTTTACAAACTCTTGAACAAGTCATATAATTACAGCACGAGCTTACAAAGGTGGACTCAAAATGAGATAGTAGTCATGTACATTACATCCTTTTACTAAAGCTTCAAAAGAAGAGACCTCCAGGTGGGACTATTGAATTTCCTCGGAGCTGCATGAGTTAAGTGTGCTAGCTCCTGGGTCTTCAAAACGCTTCTACTAAGGTGCGATCTGGGCGTACCGGTTGGTGGACTGGGATGAGAAGTAGCTTCAGCTCCTCGCAGGATCTCCTGGGTGCGGGGAACCTATTTCAACGAGGATCAGTATATCAAAATGCACTAGTGAAGGCGAGCTAACCCAACTCTACCAATCAACACGTTGTTTAATGAAAGCATGCAAGTTATTTTTGGTCTTTCTATCTTGCCTTAGTTTATTTTACAAGCAAGCATTGATAAGGAAATTCACTAAAATAAACTTGCCACCGTTCGGTGACTTTTACCTGCCCGTCTGAACTACCTACATAATATTTACCATGTCCTTCCCTGCCACGAAGACACAAGTTAGCTTTCACAGGTTTAAATATACGTAGAGATCACTGGCTTAATGACATAAAGGACACTAGTCACTGGCGATGATGGTATGCAACAAAAGTACAAGGTGTACTGCAAGCCATCCCGTCTAGTACAATGGACTATATAATAGAGTTTCGTCCGGATCGGATCGGTGCCAGTGCCCCAACGACCGTCCGTAGGAACTATGACCTTGTACACAAGTTGTTCGTGATCAAACAGTATCTACTAAGTTATCAATCAAGGCAGTTCAAGGCAACACGAGCATAAGATAAGTAGTAAGGCATGATTCATTTTGCATAGTCTCCATGATCAGTTTGTTGCATAACAAGGTGTATTCCACACATAGCACAATTATAGATGAA
>JAYESA010002176.1:0-28545 GCA_036927795.1 Iris macrosiphon
CCAGCACTAGAGCACCGGATCCCATCAGAACTCCGCAGTTAAGCGTGCTTGGGCGAGAGTAGTACTAGGATGGGTGACCTCCTGGGAAGTCCTCGTGTTGCACCCCTTTTTGCGATTTTGGCAGTATAGTAGAGTCATCTTCTTCTTGCTCGTAATTATTTTTCTCCGTCTTCCGGTTATTACTACTATTGTTATTATTACTATTGTTATAATTATAACTATAACTATAATTATTATTATTATTATTATATTATTATTATTATTATTATGAAGAAGAAGAAGAAGAAGAAGAAGAAATAACAATAATAACGGAGATGGCGGGGAGAAGAACAAGAGAGCGTGGGGCCCGCAAGAGACGGCCGATGGAGCGGAGGGGAGGGGATTAGGCATAAAGAGGAAGGAAAACATAAGTTAAACGGGTGCGATCATACCAGCACTAGAGCACCGGATCCCATCAGAACTCCGCAGTTAAGCGTGCTTGGGCGAGAGTAGTACTAGGATGGGTGACCTCCTGGGAAGTCCTCGTGTTGCACCCCTTTTTGCGATTTTGGCAGTATAGTAGAGTCATCTTCTTCTTGCTCGTAATTATTTTTCTCCGTCTTCCGGTTATTACTACTATTGTTATTATTACTATTGTTATAATTATAACTATAACTATAACTATAATTATTATTATTATTATTATATTATTATTATTATTATTATGAAGAAGAAGAAGAAGAAGAAGAAGAAGAAATAACAATAATAACGGAGATGGCGGGGAGAAGAACAAGAGAGCGTGGGGCCCGCAAGAGACGGCTGATGGAGCGGAGGGGAGGGGATTAGGCATAAAGAGGAAGGAAAACATAAGTTAAACGGGTGCGATCATACCAGCACTAGAGCACCGGATCCCATCAGAACTCCGCAGTTAAGCGTGCTTGGGCGAGAGTAGTACTAGGATGGGTGACCTCCTGGGAAGTCCTCGTGTTGCACCCCTTTTTGCGATTTTGGCAGTATAGTAGAGTCATCTTCTTCTTGCTCGTAATTATTTTTCTCCGTCTTCCGGTTATTACTACTATTGTTATTATTACTATTGTTATAATTATAACTATAACTATAACTATAATAATTATTATTATTATTATATTATTATTATTATTATTATGAAGAAGAAGAAGAAGAAGAAGAAATAACAATAATAACGGAGATGGCGGGGAGAAGAACAAGAGAGCGTGGGGCCCGCAAGAGACGGCCGATGGAGCGGAGGGGAGGGGATTAGGCATAAAGAGGAAGGAAAACATAAGTTAAATGGGTGCGATCATACCAGCACTAGAGCACCGGATCCCATCAGAACTCCGCAGTTAAGCGTGCTTGGGCGAGAGTAGTACTAGGATGGGTGACCTCCTGGGAAGTCCTCGTGTTGCACCCCTTTTTGCGATTTTGGCAGTATAGTAGAGTCATCTTCTTCTTGCTCGTAATTATTTTTCTCCGTCTTCCGGTTATTACTACTATTGTTATTATTACTATTGTTATAATTATAACTATAACTATAACTATAATTATTATTATTATTATTATATTATTATTATTATTATTATGAAGAAGAAGAAGAAGAAGAAGAAGAAGAAATAACAATAATAACGGAGATGGCGGGGAGAAGAACAAGAGAGCGTGGGGCCCGCAAGAGACGGCCGATGGAGCGGAGGGGAGGGGATTAGGCATAAAGAGGAAGGAAAACATAAGTTAAACGGGTGCGATCATACCAGCACTAGAGCACCGGATCCCATCAGAACTCCGCAGTTAAGCGTGCTTGGGCGAGAGTAGTACTAGGATGGGTGACCTCCTGGGAAGTCCTCGTGTTGCACCCCTTTTTGCGATTTTGGCAGTATAGTAGAGTCATCTTCTTCTTGCTCGTAATTATTTTTCTCCGTCTTCCGGTTATTACTACTATTGTTATTATTACTATTGTTATAATTATAACTATAACTATAATTATTATTATTATTATTATATTATTATTATTATTATTATGAAGAAGAAGAAGAAGAAGAAGAAGAAATAACAATAATAACAGAGATGGCGGGGAGAAGAACAAGAGAGCGTGGGGCCCGCAAGAGACGGCCGATGGAGCGGAGGGGAGGGGATTAGGCATAAAGAGGAAGGAAAACATAAGTTAAACGGGTGCGATCATACCAGCACTAGAGCATCGGATCCCATCAGAACTCCGCAGTTAAGCGTGCTTGGGCGAGAGTAGTACTAGGATGGGTGACCTCCTGGGAAGTCCTCGTGTTGCACCCCTTTTTGCGATTTTGGCAGTATAGTAGAGTCATCTTCTTCTTGCTCGTAATTATTTTTCTCCGTCTTCCGGTTATTACTACTATTGTTATTATTACTATTGTTATAATTATAACTATAACTATAACTATAATAATTATTATTATTATTATATTATTATTATTATTATTATGAAGAAGAAGAAGAAGAAGAAGAAATAACAATAATAACGGAGATGGCGGGGAGAAGAACAAGAGAGCGTGGGGCCCGCAAGAGACGGCCGATGGAGCGGAGGGGAGGGGATTAGGCATAAAGAGGAAGGAAAACATAAGTTAAACGGGTGCGATCATACCAGCACTAGAGCACCGGATCCCATCAGAACTCCGCAGTTAAGCGTGCTTGGGCGAGAGTAGTACTAGGATGGGTGACCTCCTGGGAAGTCCTCGTGTTGCACCCCTTTTTGCGATTTTGGCAGTATAGTAGAGTCATCTTCTTCTTGCTCGTAATTATTTTTCTCCGTCTTCCGGTTATTACTACTATTGTTATTATTACTATTGTTATAATTATAACTATAACTATAATTATTATTATTATTATTATATTATTATTATTATTATTATGAAGAAGAAGAAGAAGAAGAAGAAATAACAATAATAACGGAGATGGCGGGGAGAAGAACAAGAGAGCGTGGGGCCCGCAAGAGACGGCCGATGGAGCGGAGGGGAGGGGATTAGGCATAAAGAGGAAGGAAAACATAAGTTAAACGGGTGCGATCATACCAGCACTAGAGCACCGGATCCCATCAGAACTCCGCAGTTAAGCGTGCTTGGGCGAGAGTAGTACTAGGATGGGTGACCTCCTGGGAAGTCCTCGTGTTGCACCCCTTTTTGCGATTTTGGCAGTATAGTAGAGTCATCTTCTTCTTGCTCGTAATTATTTTTCTCCGTCTTCCGGTTATTACTACTATTGTTATTATTACTATTGTTATAATTATAACTATAACTATAATTATTATTATTATTATTATATTATTATTATTATTATTATGAAGAAGAAGAAGAAGAAGAAGAAATAACAATAATAACGGAGATAGCGGGGAGAAGAACAAGAGAGCGTGGGGCCCGCAAGAGACGGCCGATGGAGCGGAGGGGAGGGGATTAGGCATAAAGAGGAAGGAAAACATAAGTTAAACGGGTGCGATCATACCAGCACTAGAGCTCCGGATCCCATCAGAACTCCGCAGTTAAGCGTGCTTGGGCGAGAGTAGTACTAGGATGGGTGACCTCCTGGGAAGTCCTCGTGTTGCACCCCTTTTTGCGATTTTGGCAGTATAGTAGAGTCATCTTCTTCTTGCTCGTAATTATTTTTCTCCGTCTTCCGGTTATTACTACTATTGTTATTATTACTATTGTTATAATTATAACTATAACTATAACTATAATTATTATTATTATTATTATATTATTATTATTATTATTATGAAGAAGAAGAAGAAGAAGAAGAAATAACAATAATAACGGTGATGGCGGGGAGAAGAACAAGAGAGCGTGGGGCCCGCAAGAGACGGCCGATGGAGCGGAGGGGAGGGGATTAGGCATAAAGAGGAAGGAAAACATAAGTTAAATGGGTGCGATCATACCAGCACTAGAGCACCGGATCCCATCAGAACTCCGCAGTTAAGCGTGCTTGGGCGAGAGTAGTACTAGGATGGGTGACCTCCTGGGAAGTCCTCGTGTTGCACCCCTTTTTGCGATTTTGGCAGTATAGTAGAGTCATCTTCTTCTTGCTCGTAATTATTTTTCTCCGTCTTCCGGTTATTACTACTATTGTTATTATTACTATTGTTATAATTATAACTATAACTATAATTATTATTATTATTATTATATTATTATTATTATTATTATGAAGAAGAAGAAGAAGAAGAAGAAGAAATAACAATAATAACGGAGATGGCGGGGAGAAGAACAAGAGAGCGTGGGGCCCGCAAGAGACGGCCGATGGAGCGGAGGGGAGGGGATTAGGCATAAAGAGGAAGGAAAACTTAAGTTAAACGGGTGCGATCATACCAGCACTAGAGCACCGGATCCCATCAGAACTCCGCAGTTAAGCGTGCTTGGGCGAGAGTAGTACTAGGATGGGTGACCTCCTGGGAAGTCCTCGTGTTGCACCCCTTTTTGCGATTTTGGCAGTATAGTAGAGTCATCTTCTTCTTGCTCGTAATTATTTTTCTCCGTCTTCCGGTTATTACTACTATTGTTATTATTACTATTGTTATAATTATAACTATAACTATAACTATAATTATTATTATTATTATTATATTATTATTATTATTATTATGAAGAAGAAGAAGAAGAAGAAGAAATAACAATAATAACGGAGATGGCGGGGAGAAGAACAAGAGAGCGTGGGGCCCGCAAGAGACGGCCGATGGAGCGGAGGGGAGGGGATTAGGCATAAAGAGGAAGGAAAACATAAATTAAACGGGTGCGATCATACCAGCACTAGAGCACCGGATCCCATCAGAACTCCGCAGTTAAGCGTGCTTGGGCGAGAGTAGTACTAGGGTGGGTGACCTCCTGGGAAGTCCTCGTGTTGCACCCCTTTTTGCGATTTTGGCAGTATAGTAGAGTCATCTTCTTCTTGCTCGTAATTATTTTTCTCCGTCTTCCGGTTATTACTACTATTGTTATTATTACTATTGTTATAATTATAACTATAACTATAATTATTATTATTATTATTATATTATTATTATTATTATTATGAAGAAGAAGAAGAAGAAGAAGAAGAAATAACAATAATAACGGAGATGGCGGGGAGAAGAACAAGAGAGCGTGGGGCCCGCAAGAGACGGCCGATGGAGCGGAGGGGAGGGGATTAGGCATAAAGAGGAAGGAAAACATAAGTTAAACGGGTGCGATCATACCAGCACTAGAGCACCGGATCCCATCAGAACTCCGCAGTTAAGCGTGCTTGGGCGAGAGTAGTACTAGGATGGGTGACCTCCTGGGAAGTCCTCGTGTTGCACCCCTTTTTGCGATTTTGGCAGTATAGTAGAGTCATCTTCTTCTTGCTCGTAATTATTTTTCTCCGTCTTCCGGTTATTACTACTATTGTTATTATTACTATTGTTATAATTATAACTATAACTATAACTAAAATTATTATTATTATTATTATATTATTATTATTATTATTATGAAGAAGAAGAAGAAGAAGAAGAAGAAATAACAATAATAACGGAGATGGCGGGGAGAAGAACAAGAGAGCGTGGGGCCCGCAAGAGACGGCCGATGGAGCGGAGGGGAGGGGATTAGGCATAAAGAGGAAGGAAAACATAAGTTAAACGGGTGCGATCATACCAGCACTAGAGCACCGGATCCCATCAGAACTCCGCAGTTAAGCGTGCTTGGGCGAGAGTAGTACTAGGATGGGTGACCTCCTGGGAAGTCCTCGTGTTGAACCCCTTTTTGCGATTTTGGCAGTATAGTAGAGTCATCTTCTTCTTGCTCGTAATTATTTTTCTCCGTCTTCCGGTTATTACTACTATTGTTATTATTACTATTGTTATAATTATAACTATAACTATAATTATTATTATTATTATTATATTATTATTATTATTATTATGAAGAAGAAGAAGAAGAAGAAGAAATAACAATAATAACGGAGATGGCGGGGAGAAGAACAAGAGAGCGTGGGGCCCGCAAGAGACGGCCGATGGAGCGGAGGGGAGGGGATTAGGCATAAAGAGGAAGGAAAACATAAGTTAAATGGGTGCGATCATACCAGCACTAGAGCACCGGATCCCATCAGAACTCCGCAGTTAAGCGTGCTTGGGCGAGAGTAGTACTAGGATGGGGGACCTCCTGGGAAGTCCTCGTGTTGCACCCCTTTTTGCGATTTTGGCAGTATAGTAGAGTCATCTTCTTCTTGCTCGTAATTATTTTTCTCCGTCTTCCGGTTATTACTACTATTGTTATTATTACTATTGTTATAATTATAACTATAACTATAACTATAATTATTATTATTATTATTATATTATTATTATTATTATTATGAAGAAGAAGAAGAAGAAGAAGAAGAAATAACAATAATAACGGAGATGGCGGGGAGAAGAACAAGAGAGCGTGGGGCCCGCAAGAGACGGCCGATGGAGCGGAGGGGAGGGGATTAGGCATAAAGAGGAAGGAAAACATAAGTTAAACGGGTGCGATCATACCAGCACTAGAGCTCCGGATCCCATCAGAACTCCGCTGTTAAGCGTGCTTGGGCGAGAGTAGTACTAGGATGGGTGACCTCCTGGGAAGTCCTCGTGTTGCACCCCTTTTTGCGATTTTGGCAGTATAGTAGAGTCATCTTCTTCTTGCTCGTAATTATTTTTCTCCGTCTTCCGGTTATTACTACTATTGTTATTATTACTATTGTTATAATTATAACTATAACTATAATTATTATTATTATTATTATATTATTATTATTATTATTATGAAGAAGAAGAAGAAGAAGAAGAAATAACAATAATAACGGTGATGGCGGGGAGAAGAACAAGAGAGCGTGGGGCCCGCAAGAGACGGCCGATGGAGCGGAGGGGAGGGGATTAGGCATAAAGAGGAAGGAAAACATAAGTTAAACGGGTGCGATCATACCAGCACTAGAGCACCGGATCCCATCAGAACTCCGCAGTTAAGCGTGCTTGGGCGAGAGTAGTACTAGGATGGGTGACCTCCTGGGAAGTCCTCGTGTTGCACCCCTTTTTGCGATTTTGGCAGTATAGTAGAGTCATCTTCTTCTTGCTCGTAATTATTTTTCTCCGTCTTCCGGTTATTACTACTATTGTTATTATTACTATTGTTATAATTATAACTATAACTATAATTATTATTATTATTATTATATTATTATTATTATTATTATGAAGAAGAAGAAGAAGAAGAAGAAATAACAATAATAACGGAGATGGCGGGGAGAAGAACAAGAGAGCGTGGGGCCCGCAAGAGACGGCCGATGGAGCGGAGGGGAGGGGATTAGGCATAAAGAGGAAGGAAAACATAAGTTAAACGGGTGCGATCATACCAGCACTAGAGCACCGGATCCCATCAGAACTCCGCAGTTAAGCGTGCTTGGGCGAGAGTAGTACTAGGATGGGTGACCTCCTGGGAAGTCCTCGTGTTGCACCCCTTTTTGCGATTTTGGCAGTATAGTAGAGTCATCTTCTTCTTGCTCGTAATTATTTTTCTCCGTCTTCCGGTTATTACTACTATTGTTATTATTACTATTGTTATAATTATAACTATAACTATAATTATTATTATTATTATTATTATATTATTATTATTATTATTATGAAGAAGAAGAAGAAGAAGAAGAAATAACAATAATAACGGAGATGGCGGGGAGAAGAACAAGAGAGCGTGGGGCCCGCAAGAGACGGCCGATGGAGCGGAGGGGAGGGGATTAGGCATAAAGAGGAAGGAAAACATAAGTTAAACGGGTGCGATCATACCAGCACTAGAGCACCGGATCCCATCAGAACTCCGCAGTTAAGCGTGCTTGGGCGAGAGTAGTACTAGGATGGGTGACCTCCTGGGAAGTCCTCGTGTTGCACCCCTTTTTGCGATTTTGGCAGTATAGTAGAGTCATCTTCTTCTTGCTCGTAATTATTTTTCTCCGTCTTCCGGTTATTACTACTATTGTTATTATTACTATTGTTATAATTATAACTATAACTATAATTATTATTATTATTATTATATTATTATTATTATTATTATGAAGAAGAAGAAGAAGAAGAAGAAGAAATAACAATAATAACGGAGATGGCGGGGAGAAGAACAAGAGAGCGTGGGGCCCGCAAGAGACGGCCGATGGAGCGGAGGGGAGGGGATTAGGCATAAAGAGGAAGGAAAACATAAGTTAAACGGGTGCGATCATACCAGCACTAGAGCACCGGATCCCATCAGAACTCCGCAGTTAAGCGTGCTTGGGCGAGAGTAGTACTAGGATGGGTGACCTCCTGGGAAGTCCTCGTGTTGCACCCCTTTTTGCGATTTTGGCAGTATAGTAGAGTCATCTTCTTCTTGCTCGTAATTATTTTTCTCCGTCTTCCGGTTATTACTACTATTGTTATTATTACTATTGTTATAATTATAACTATAACTATAACTATAACTATAATTATTATTATTATTATTATATTATTATTATTATTATTATGAAGAAGAAGAAGAAGAAGAAGAAGAAGAAATAACAATAATAACGGAGATGGCGGGGAGAAGAACAAGAGAGCGTGGGGCCCGCAAGAGACGGCCGATGGAGCGGAGGGGAGGGGATTAGGCATAAAGAGGAAGGAAAACATAAGTTAAACGGGTGCGATCATACCAGCACTAGAGCACCGGATCCCATCAGAACTCCGCAGTTAAGCGTGCTTGGGCGAGAGTAGTACTAGGATGGGTGACCTCCTGGGAAGTCCTCGTGTTGCACCCCTTTTTGCGATTTTGGCAGTATAGTAGAGTCATCTTCTTCTTGCTCGTAATTATTTTTCTCCGTCTTCCGGTTATTACTACTATTGTTATTATTACTATTGTTATAATTATAACTATAACTATAACTATAATTATTATTATTATTATTATATTATTATTATTATTATTATGAAGAAGAAGAAGAAGAAGAAGAAATAACAATAATAACGGAGATGGCGGGGAGAAGAACAAGAGAGCGTGGGGCCCGCAAGAGACGGCCGATGGAGCGGAGGGGAGGGGATTAGGCATAAAGAGGAAGGAAAACATAAGTTAAACGGGTGCGATCATACCAGCACTAGAGCACCGGATCCCATCAGAACTCCGCAGTTAAGCGTGCTTGGGCGAGAGTAGTACTAGGATGGGTGACCTCCTGGGAAGTCCTCGTGTTGCACCCCTTTTTGCGATTTTGGCAGTATAGTAGAGTCATCTTCTTCTTGCTCGTAATTATTTTTCTCCGTCTTCCGGTTATTACTACTATTGTTATTATTACTATTGTTATAATTATAACTATAACTATAATTATTATTATTATTATTATATTATTATTATTATTATTATGAAGAAGAAGAAGAAGAAGAAGAAGAAATAACAATAATAACGGAGATGGCGGGGAGAAGAACAAGAGAGCGTGGGGCCCGCAAGAGACGGCCGATGGAGCGGAGGGGAGGGGATTAGGCATAAAGAGGAAGGAAAACATAAGTTAAACGGGTGCGATCATACCAGCACTAGAGCACCGGATCCCATCAGAACTCCGCAGTTAAGCGTGCTTGGGCGAGAGTAGTACTAGGATGGGTGACCTCCTGGGAAGTCCTCGTGTTGCACCCCTTTTTGCGATTTTGGCAGTATAGTAGAGTCATCTTCTTCTTGCTCGTAATTATTTTTCTCCGTCTTCCGGTTATTACTACTATTGTTATTATTACTATTGTTATAATTATAACTATAACTATAACTATAATTATTATTATTATTATTATATTATTATTATTATTATTATGAAGAAGAAGAAGAAGAAGAAGAAGAAGAAGAAGAAATAACAATAATAACGGAGATGGCGGGGAGAAGAACAAGAGAGCGTGGGGCCCGCAAGAGACGGCCGATGGAGCGGAGGGGAGGGGATTAGGCATAAAGAGGAAGGAAAACATAAGTTAAACGGGTGCGATCATACCAGCACTAGAGCACCGGATCCCATCAGAACTCCGCAGTTAAGCGTGCTTGGGCGAGAGTAGTACTAGGATGGGTGACCTCCTGGGAAGTCCTCGTGTTGCACCCCTTTTTGCGATTTTGGCAGTATAGTAGAGTCATCTTCTTCTTGCTCGTAATTATTTTTCTCCGTCTTCCGGTTATTACTACTATTGTTATTATTACTATTGTTATAATTATAACTATAACTATAATTATTATTATTATTATTATATTATTATTATTATTATTATGAAGAAGAAGAAGAAGAAGAAGAAATAACAATAATAACAGAGATGGCGGGGAGAAGAACAAGAGAGCGTGGGGCCCGCAAGAGACGGCCGATGGAGCGGAGGGGAGGTGATTAGGCATAAAGAGGAAGGAAAACATAAGTTAAACGGGTGCGATCATACCAGCACTAGAGCACTGGATCCCATCAGAACTCCGCAGTTAAGCGTGCTTGGGCGAGAGTAGTACTAGGATGGGTGACCTCCTGGGAAGTCCTCGTGTTGCACCCCTTTTTGCGATTTTGGCAGTATAGTAGAGTCATCTTCTTCTTGCTCGTAATTATTTTTCTCCGTCTTCCGGTTATTACTACTATTGTTATTATTACTATTGTTATAATTATAACTATAACTATAACTATAATTATTATTATTATTATTATATTATTATTATTATTATTATGAAGAAGAAGAAGAAGAAGAAGAAGAAGAAGAAGAAATAACAATAATAACGGAGATGGCGGGGAGAAGAACAAGAGAGCGTGGGGCCCGCAAGAGACGGCCGATGGAGCGGAGGGGAGGGGATTAGGCATAAAGAGGAAGGAAAACATAAGTTAAACGGGTGCGATCATACCAGCACTAGAGCACCGGATCCCATCAGAACTCCGCAGTTAAGCGTGCTTGGGCGAGAGTAGTACTAGGATGGGTGACCTCCTGGGAAGTCCTCGTGTTGCACCCCTTTTTGCGATTTTGGCAGTATAGTAGAGTCATCTTCTTCTTGCTCGTAATTATTTTTCTCCGTCTTCCGGTTATTACTACTATTGTTATTATTACTATTGTTATAATTATAACTATAACTATAACTATAATTATTATTATTATTATTATATTATTATTATTATGAAGAAGAAGAAGAAGAAGAAGAAATAACAATAATAACGGAGATGGCGGGGAGAAGAACAAGAGAGCGTGGGGCCCGCAAGAGACGGCCGATGGAGCGGAGGGGAGGGGATTAGGCATAAAGAGGAAGGAAAACATAAGTTAAACGGGTGCGATCATACCAGCACTAGAGCACCGGATCCCATCAGAACTCCGCAGTTAAGCGTGCTTGGGCGAGAGTAGTACTAGGATGGGTGACCTCCTGGGAAGTCCTCGTGTTGCACCCCTTTTTGCGATTTTGGCAGTATAGTAGAGTCATCTTCTTCTTGCTCGTAATTATTTTTCTCCGTCTTCCGGTTATTACTACTATTGTTATTATTACTATTGTTATAATTATAACTATAACTATAACTATAATTATTATTATTATTATTATATTATTATTATTATTATTATGAAGAAGAAGAAGAAGAAGAAATAACAATAATAACGGAGATGGCGGGGAGAAGAACAAGAGAGCGTGGGGCCCGCAAGAGACGGCCGATGGAGCGGAGGGGAGGTGATTAGGCATAAAGAGGAAGGAAAACATAAGTTAAACGGGTGCGATCATACCAGCACTAGAGCACTGGATCCCATCAGAACTCCGCAGTTAAGCGTGCTTGGGCGAGAGTAGTACTAGGATGGGTGACCTCCTGGGAAGTCCTCGTGTTGCACCCCTTTTTGCGATTTTGGCAGTATAGTAGAGTCATCTTCTTCTTGCTCGTAATTATTTTTCTCCGTCTTCCGGTTATTACTACTATTGTTATTATTACTATTGTTATAATTATAACTATAACTATAACTATAATTATTATTATTATTATTATTATATTATTATTATTATTATTATGAAGAAGAAGAAGAAGAAGAAGAAGAAATAACAATAATAACGGAGATGGCGGGGAGAAGAACAAGAGAGCGTGGGGCCCGCAAGAGACGGCCGATGGAGCGGAGGGGAGGGGATTAGGCATAAAGAGGAAGGAAAACATAAGTTAAACGGGTGCGATCATACCAGCACTAGAGCACCGGATCCCATCAGAACTCCGCAGTTAAGCGTGCTTGGGCGAGAGTAGTACTAGGATGGGTGACCTCCTGGGAAGTCCTCGTGTTGAACCCCTTTTTGCGATTTTGGCAGTATAGTAGAGTCATCTTCTTCTTGCTCGTAATTATTTTTCTCCGTCTTCCGGTTATTACTACTATTGTTATTATTACTATTGTTATAATTATAACTATAACTATAATTATTATTATTATTATTATATTATTATTATTATTATTATGAAGAAGAAGAAGAAGAAGAAGAAATAACAATAATAACGGAGATGGCGGGGAGAAGAACAAGAGAGCGTGGGGCCCGCAAGAGACGGCCGATGGAGCGGAGGGGAGGGGATTAGGCATAAAGAGGAAGGAAAACATAAGTTAAATGGGTGCGATCATACCAGCACTAGAGCACCGGATCCCATCAGAACTCCGCAGTTAAGCGTGCTTGGGCGAGAGTAGTACTAGGATGGGGGACCTCCTGGGAAGTCCTCGTGTTGCACCCCTTTTTGCGATTTTGGCAGTATAGTAGAGTCATCTTCTTCTTGCTCGTAATTATTTTTCTCCGTCTTCCGGTTATTACTACTATTGTTATTATTACTATTGTTATAATTATAACTATAACTATAACTATAATTATTATTATTATTATTATATTATTATTATTATTATTATGAAGAAGAAGAAGAAGAAGAAGAAGAAATAACAATAATAACGGAGATGGCGGGGAGAAGAACAAGAGAGCGTGGGGCCCGCAAGAGACGGCCGATGGAGCGGAGGGGAGGGGATTAGGCATAAAGAGGAAGGAAAACATAAGTTAAACGGGTGCGATCATACCAGCACTAGAGCTCCGGATCCCATCAGAACTCCGCTGTTAAGCGTGCTTGGGCGAGAGTAGTACTAGGATGGGTGACCTCCTGGGAAGTCCTCGTGTTGCACCCCTTTTTGCGATTTTGGCAGTATAGTAGAGTCATCTTCTTCTTGCTCGTAATTATTTTTCTCCGTCTTCCGGTTATTACTACTATTGTTATTATTACTATTGTTATAATTATAACTATAACTATAATTATTATTATTATTATTATATTATTATTATTATTATTATGAAGAAGAAGAAGAAGAAGAAGAAATAACAATAATAACGGTGATGGCGGGGAGAAGAACAAGAGAGCGTGGGGCCCGCAAGAGACGGCCGATGGAGCGGAGGGGAGGGGATTAGGCATAAAGAGGAAGGAAAACATAAGTTAAACGGGTGCGATCATACCAGCACTAGAGCACCGGATCCCATCAGAACTCCGCAGTTAAGCGTGCTTGGGCGAGAGTAGTACTAGGATGGGTGACCTCCTGGGAAGTCCTCGTGTTGCACCCCTTTTTGCGATTTTGGCAGTATAGTAGAGTCATCTTCTTCTTGCTCGTAATTATTTTTCTCCGTCTTCCGGTTATTACTACTATTGTTATTATTACTATTGTTATAATTATAACTATAACTATAACTATAATTATTATTATTATTATTATATTATTATTATTATTATTATGAAGAAGAAGAAGAAGAAGAAGAAGAAGAAGAAATAACAATAATAACGGAGATGGCGGGGAGAAGAACAAGAGAGCGTGGGGCCCGCAAGAGACGGCCGATGGAGCGGAGGGGAGGGGATTAGGCATAAAGAGGAAGGAAAACATAAGTTAAACGGGTGCGATCATACCAGCACTAGAGCACCGGATCCCATCAGAACTCCGCAGTTAAGCGTGCTTGGGCGAGAGTAGTACTAGGATGGGTGACCTCCTGGGAAGTCCTCGTGTTGCACCCCTTTTTGCGATTTTGGCAGTATAGTAGAGTCATCTTCTTCTTGCTCGTAATTATTTTTCTCCGTCTTCCGGTTATTACTACTATTGTTATTATTACTATTGTTATAATTATAACTATAACTATAATTATTATTATTATTATTATTATATTATTATTATTATTATTATGAAGAAGAAGAAGAAGAAGAAGAAATAACAATAATAACGGAGATGGCGGGGAGAAGAACAAGAGAGCGTGGGGCCCGCAAGAGACGGCCGATGGAGCGGAGGGGAGGGGATTAGGCATAAAGAGGAAGGAAAACATAAGTTAAACGGGTGCGATCATACCAGCACTAGAGCACCGGATCCCATCAGAACTCCGCAGTTAAGCGTGCTTGGGCGAGAGTAGTACTAGGATGGGTGACCTCCTGGGAAGTCCTCGTGTTGCACCCCTTTTTGCGATTTTGGCAGTATAGTAGAGTCATCTTCTTCTTGCTCGTAATTATTTTTCTCCGTCTTCCGGTTATTACTACTATTGTTATTATTACTATTGTTATAATTATAACTATAACTATAATTATTATTATTATTATTATATTATTATTATTATTATTATGAAGAAGAAGAAGAAGAAGAAGAAGAAATAACAATAATAACGGAGATGGCGGGGAGAAGAACAAGAGAGCGTGGGGCCCGCAAGAGACGGCCGATGGAGCGGAGGGGAGGGGATTAGGCATAAAGAGGAAGGAAAACATAAGTTAAACGGGTGCGATCATACCAGCACTAGAGCACCGGATCCCATCAGAACTCCGCAGTTAAGCGTGCTTGGGCGAGAGTAGTACTAGGATGGGTGACCTCCTGGGAAGTCCTCGTGTTGCACCCCTTTTTGCGATTTTGGCAGTATAGTAGAGTCATCTTCTTCTTGCTCGTAATTATTTTTCTCCGTCTTCCGGTTATTACTACTATTGTTATTATTACTATTGTTATAATTATAACTATAACTATAACTATAACTATAATTATTATTATTATTATTATATTATTATTATTATTATGAAGAAGAAGAAGAAGAAGAAGAAGAAGAAGAAATAACAATAATAACGGAGATGGCGGGGAGAAGAACAAGAGAGCGTGGGGCCCGCAAGAGACGGCCGATGGAGCGGAGGGGAGGGGATTAGGCATAAAGAGGAAGGAAAACATAAGTTAAACGGGTGCGATCATACCAGCACTAGAGCACCGGATCCCATCAGAACTCCGCAGTTAAGCGTGCTTGGGCGAGAGTAGTACTAGGATGGGTGACCTCCTGGGAAGTCCTCGTGTTGCACCCCTTTTTGCGATTTTGGCAGTATAGTAGAGTCATCTTCTTCTTGCTCGTAATTATTTTTCTCCGTCTTCCGGTTATTACTACTATTGTTATTATTACTATTGTTATAATTATAACTATAACTATAACTATAATAATTATTATTATTATTATATTATTATTATTATTATTATGAAGAAGAAGAAGAAGAAGAAGAAATAACAATAATAACGGAGATGGCGGGGAGAAGAACAAGAGAGCGTGGGGCCCGCAAGAGACGGCCGATGGAGCGGAGGGGAGGGGATTAGGCATAAAGAGGAAGGAAAACATAAGTTAAACGGGTGCGATCATACCAGCACTAGAGCACCGGATCCCATCAGAACTCCGCAGTTAAGCGTGCTTGGGCGAGAGTAGTACTAGGATGGGTGACCTCCTGGGAAGTCCTCGTGTTGCACCCCTTTTTGCGATTTTGGCAGTATAGTAGAGTCATCTTCTTCTTGCTCGTAATTATTTTTCTCCGTCTTCCGGTTATTACTACTATTGTTATTATTACTATTGTTATAATTATAACTATAACTATAATTATTATTATTATTATTATATTATTATTATTATTATTATGAAGAAGAAGAAGAAGAAGAAGAAGAAATAACAATAATAACGGAGATGGCGGGGAGAAGAACAAGAGAGCGTGGGGCCCGCAAGAGACGGCCGATGGAGCGGAGGGGAGGGGATTAGGCATAAAGAGGAAGGAAAACATAAGTTAAACGGGTGCGATCATACCAGCACTAGAGCACCGGATCCCATCAGAACTCCGCAGTTAAGCGTGCTTGGGCGAGAGTAGTACTAGGATGGGTGACCTCCTGGGAAGTCCTCGTGTTGCACCCCTTTTTGCGATTTTGGCAGTATAGTAGAGTCATCTTCTTCTTGCTCGTAATTATTTTTCTCCGTCTTCCGGTTATTACTACTATTGTTATTATTACTATTGTTATAATTATAACTATAACTATAACTATAATTATTATTATTATTATTATATTATTATTATTATTATTATGAAGAAGAAGAAGAAGAAGAAGAAGAAGAAATAACAATAATAACGGAGATGGCGGGGAGAAGAACAAGAGAGCGTGGGGCCCGCAAGAGACGGCTGATGGAGCGGAGGGGAGGGGATTAGGCATAAAGAGGAAGGAAAACATAAGTTAAACGGGTGCGATCATACCAGCACTAGAGCACCGGATCCCATCAGAACTCCGCAGTTAAGCGTGCTTGGGCGAGAGTAGTACTAGGATGGGTGACCTCCTGGGAAGTCCTCGTGTTGCACCCCTTTTTGCGATTTTGGCAGTATAGTAGAGTCATCTTCTTCTTGCTCGTAATTATTTTTCTCCGTCTTCCGGTTATTACTACTATTGTTATTATTACTATTGTTATAATTATAACTATAACTATAACTATAATAATTATTATTATTATTATATTATTATTATTATTATTATGAAGAAGAAGAAGAAGAAGAAGAAATAACAATAATAACGGAGATGGCGGGGAGAAGAACAAGAGAGCGTGGGGCCCGCAAGAGACGGCCGATGGAGCGGAGGGGAGGGGATTAGGCATAAAGAGGAAGGAAAACATAAGTTAAATGGGTGCGATCATACCAGCACTAGAGCACCGGATCCCATCAGAACTCCGCAGTTAAGCGTGCTTGGGCGAGAGTAGTACTAGGATGGGTGACCTCCTGGGAAGTCCTCGTGTTGCACCCCTTTTTGCGATTTTGGCAGTATAGTAGAGTCATCTTCTTCTTGCTCGTAATTATTTTTCTCCGTCTTCCGGTTATTACTACTATTGTTATTATTACTATTGTTATAATTATAACTATAACTATAACTATAATTATTATTATTATTATTATATTATTATTATTATTATTATGAAGAAGAAGAAGAAGAAGAAGAAGAAGAAATAACAATAATAACGGAGATGGCGGGGAGAAGAACAAGAGAGCGTGGGGCCCGCAAGAGACGGCCGATGGAGCGGAGGGGAGGGGATTAGGCATAAAGAGGAAGGAAAACATAAGTTAAACGGGTGCGATCATACCAGCACTAGAGCACCGGATCCCATCAGAACTCCGCAGTTAAGCGTGCTTGGGCGAGAGTAGTACTAGGATGGGTGACCTCCTGGGAAGTCCTCGTGTTGCACCCCTTTTTGCGATTTTGGCAGTATAGTAGAGTCATCTTCTTCTTGCTCGTAATTATTTTTCTCCGTCTTCCGGTTATTACTACTATTGTTATTATTACTATTGTTATAATTATAACTATAACTATAATTATTATTATTATTATTATATTATTATTATTATTATTATGAAGAAGAAGAAGAAGAAGAAGAAGAAATAACAATAATAACAGAGATGGCGGGGAGAAGAACAAGAGAGCGTGGGGCCCGCAAGAGACGGCCGATGGAGCGGAGGGGAGGGGATTAGGCATAAAGAGGAAGGAAAACATAAGTTAAACGGGTGCGATCATACCAGCACTAGAGCATCGGATCCCATCAGAACTCCGCAGTTAAGCGTGCTTGGGCGAGAGTAGTACTAGGATGGGTGACCTCCTGGGAAGTCCTCGTGTTGCACCCCTTTTTGCGATTTTGGCAGTATAGTAGAGTCATCTTCTTCTTGCTCGTAATTATTTTTCTCCGTCTTCCGGTTATTACTACTATTGTTATTATTACTATTGTTATAATTATAACTATAACTATAACTATAATAATTATTATTATTATTATATTATTATTATTATTATTATGAAGAAGAAGAAGAAGAAGAAGAAATAACAATAATAACGGAGATGGCGGGGAGAAGAACAAGAGAGCGTGGGGCCCGCAAGAGACGGCCGATGGAGCGGAGGGGAGGGGATTAGGCATAAAGAGGAAGGAAAACATAAGTTAAACGGGTGCGATCATACCAGCACTAGAGCACCGGATCCCATCAGAACTCCGCAGTTAAGCGTGCTTGGGCGAGAGTAGTACTAGGATGGGTGACCTCCTGGGAAGTCCTCGTGTTGCACCCCTTTTTGCGATTTTGGCAGTATAGTAGAGTCATCTTCTTCTTGCTCGTAATTATTTTTCTCCGTCTTCCGGTTATTACTACTATTGTTATTATTACTATTGTTATAATTATAACTATAACTATAATTATTATTATTATTATTATATTATTATTATTATTATTATGAAGAAGAAGAAGAAGAAGAAGAAATAACAATAATAACGGAGATGGCGGGGAGAAGAACAAGAGAGCGTGGGGCCCGCAAGAGACGGCCGATGGAGCGGAGGGGAGGGGATTAGGCATAAAGAGGAAGGAAAACATAAGTTAAACGGGTGCGATCATACCAGCACTAGAGCACCGGATCCCATCAGAACTCCGCAGTTAAGCGTGCTTGGGCGAGAGTAGTACTAGGATGGGTGACCTCCTGGGAAGTCCTCGTGTTGCACCCCTTTTTGCGATTTTGGCAGTATAGTAGAGTCATCTTCTTCTTGCTCGTAATTATTTTTCTCCGTCTTCCGGTTATTACTACTATTGTTATTATTACTATTGTTATAATTATAACTATAACTATAATTATTATTATTATTATTATATTATTATTATTATTATTATGAAGAAGAAGAAGAAGAAGAAGAAATAACAATAATAACGGAGATAGCGGGGAGAAGAACAAGAGAGCGTGGGGCCCGCAAGAGACGGCCGATGGAGCGGAGGGGAGGGGATTAGGCATAAAGAGGAAGGAAAACATAAGTTAAACGGGTGCGATCATACCAGCACTAGAGCTCCGGATCCCATCAGAACTCCGCAGTTAAGCGTGCTTGGGCGAGAGTAGTACTAGGATGGGTGACCTCCTGGGAAGTCCTCGTGTTGCACCCCTTTTTGCGATTTTGGCAGTATAGTAGAGTCATCTTCTTCTTGCTCGTAATTATTTTTCTCCGTCTTCCGGTTATTACTACTATTGTTATTATTACTATTGTTATAATTATAACTATAACTATAACTATAATTATTATTATTATTATTATATTATTATTATTATTATTATGAAGAAGAAGAAGAAGAAGAAGAAATAACAATAATAACGGTGATGGCGGGGAGAAGAACAAGAGAGCGTGGGGCCCGCAAGAGACGGCCGATGGAGCGGAGGGGAGGGGATTAGGCATAAAGAGGAAGGAAAACATAAGTTAAATGGGTGCGATCATACCAGCACTAGAGCACCGGATCCCATCAGAACTCCGCAGTTAAGCGTGCTTGGGCGAGAGTAGTACTAGGATGGGTGACCTCCTGGGAAGTCCTCGTGTTGCACCCCTTTTTGCGATTTTGGCAGTATAGTAGAGTCATCTTCTTCTTGCTCGTAATTATTTTTCTCCGTCTTCCGGTTATTACTACTATTGTTATTATTACTATTGTTATAATTATAACTATAACTATAATTATTATTATTATTATTATATTATTATTATTATTATTATGAAGAAGAAGAAGAAGAAGAAGAAGAAATAACAATAATAACGGAGATGGCGGGGAGAAGAACAAGAGAGCGTGGGGCCCGCAAGAGACGGCCGATGGAGCGGAGGGGAGGGGATTAGGCATAAAGAGGAAGGAAAACTTAAGTTAAACGGGTGCGATCATACCAGCACTAGAGCACCGGATCCCATCAGAACTCCGCAGTTAAGCGTGCTTGGGCGAGAGTAGTACTAGGATGGGTGACCTCCTGGGAAGTCCTCGTGTTGCACCCCTTTTTGCGATTTTGGCAGTATAGTAGAGTCATCTTCTTCTTGCTCGTAATTATTTTTCTCCGTCTTCCGGTTATTACTACTATTGTTATTATTACTATTGTTATAATTATAACTATAACTATAACTATAATTATTATTATTATTATTATATTATTATTATTATTATTATGAAGAAGAAGAAGAAGAAGAAGAAATAACAATAATAACGGAGATGGCGGGGAGAAGAACAAGAGAGCGTGGGGCCCGCAAGAGACGGCCGATGGAGCGGAGGGGAGGGGATTAGGCATAAAGAGGAAGGAAAACATAAATTAAACGGGTGCGATCATACCAGCACTAGAGCACCGGATCCCATCAGAACTCCGCAGTTAAGCGTGCTTGGGCGAGAGTAGTACTAGGGTGGGTGACCTCCTGGGAAGTCCTCGTGTTGCACCCCTTTTTGCGATTTTGGCAGTATAGTAGAGTCATCTTCTTCTTGCTCGTAATTATTTTTCTCCGTCTTCCGGTTATTACTACTATTGTTATTATTACTATTGTTATAATTATAACTATAACTATAATTATTATTATTATTATTATATTATTATTATTATTATTATGAAGAAGAAGAAGAAGAAGAAGAAGAAATAACAATAATAACGGAGATGGCGGGGAGAAGAACAAGAGAGCGTGGGGCCCGCAAGAGACGGCCGATGGAGCGGAGGGGAGGGGATTAGGCATAAAGAGGAAGGAAAACATAAGTTAAACGGGTGCGATCATACCAGCACTAGAGCACCGGATCCCATCAGAACTCCGCAGTTAAGCGTGCTTGGGCGAGAGTAGTACTAGGATGGGTGACCTCCTGGGAAGTCCTCGTGTTGCACCCCTTTTTGCGATTTTGGCAGTATAGTAGAGTCATCTTCTTCTTGCTCGTAATTATTTTTCTCCGTCTTCCGGTTATTACTACTATTGTTATTATTACTATTGTTATAATTATAACTATAACTATAACTAAAATTATTATTATTATTATTATATTATTATTATTATTATTATGAAGAAGAAGAAGAAGAAGAAGAAGAAATAACAATAATAACGGAGATGGCGGGGAGAAGAACAAGAGAGCGTGGGGCCCGCAAGAGACGGCCGATGGAGCGGAGGGGAGGGGATTAGGCATAAAGAGGAAGGAAAACATAAGTTAAACGGGTGCGATCATACCAGCACTAGAGCACCGGATCCCATCAGAACTCCGCAGTTAAGCGTGCTTGGGCGAGAGTAGTACTAGGATGGGTGACCTCCTGGGAAGTCCTCGTGTTGAACCCCTTTTTGCGATTTTGGCAGTATAGTAGAGTCATCTTCTTCTTGCTCGTAATTATTTTTCTCCGTCTTCCGGTTATTACTACTATTGTTATTATTACTATTGTTATAATTATAACTATAACTATAATTATTATTATTATTATTATATTATTATTATTATTATTATGAAGAAGAAGAAGAAGAAGAAGAAATAACAATAATAACGGAGATGGCGGGGAGAAGAACAAGAGAGCGTGGGGCCCGCAAGAGACGGCCGATGGAGCGGAGGGGAGGGGATTAGGCATAAAGAGGAAGGAAAACATAAGTTAAATGGGTGCGATCATACCAGCACTAGAGCACCGGATCCCATCAGAACTCCGCAGTTAAGCGTGCTTGGGCGAGAGTAGTACTAGGATGGGGGACCTCCTGGGAAGTCCTCGTGTTGCACCCCTTTTTGCGATTTTGGCAGTATAGTAGAGTCATCTTCTTCTTGCTCGTAATTATTTTTCTCCGTCTTCCGGTTATTACTACTATTGTTATTATTACTATTGTTATAATTATAACTATAACTATAACTATAATTATTATTATTATTATTATATTATTATTATTATTATTATGAAGAAGAAGAAGAAGAAGAAGAAGAAATAACAATAATAACGGAGATGGCGGGGAGAAGAACAAGAGAGCGTGGGGCCCGCAAGAGACGGCCGATGGAGCGGAGGGGAGGGGATTAGGCATAAAGAGGAAGGAAAACATAAGTTAAACGGGTGCGATCATACCAGCACTAGAGCTCCGGATCCCATCAGAACTCCGCTGTTAAGCGTGCTTGGGCGAGAGTAGTACTAGGATGGGTGACCTCCTGGGAAGTCCTCGTGTTGCACCCCTTTTTGCGATTTTGGCAGTATAGTAGAGTCATCTTCTTCTTGCTCGTAATTATTTTTCTCCGTCTTCCGGTTATTACTACTATTGTTATTATTACTATTGTTATAATTATAACTATAACTATAATTATTATTATTATTATTATATTATTATTATTATTATTATGAAGAAGAAGAAGAAGAAGAAGAAATAACAATAATAACGGTGATGGCGGGGAGAAGAACAAGAGAGCGTGGGGCCCGCAAGAGACGGCCGATGGAGCGGAGGGGAGGGGATTAGGCATAAAGAGGAAGGAAAACATAAGTTAAACGGGTGCGATCATACCAGCACTAGAGCACCGGATCCCATCAGAACTCCGCAGTTAAGCGTGCTTGGGCGAGAGTAGTACTAGGATGGGTGACCTCCTGGGAAGTCCTCGTGTTGCACCCCTTTTTGCGATTTTGGCAGTATAGTAGAGTCATCTTCTTCTTGCTCGTAATTATTTTTCTCCGTCTTCCGGTTATTACTACTATTGTTATTATTACTATTGTTATAATTATAACTATAACTATAATTATTATTATTATTATTATATTATTATTATTATTATTATGAAGAAGAAGAAGAAGAAGAAGAAATAACAATAATAACGGAGATGGCGGGGAGAAGAACAAGAGAGCGTGGGGCCCGCAAGAGACGGCCGATGGAGCGGAGGGGAGGGGATTAGGCATAAAGAGGAAGGAAAACATAAGTTAAACGGGTGCGATCATACCAGCACTAGAGCACCGGATCCCATCAGAACTCCGCAGTTAAGCGTGCTTGGGCGAGAGTAGTACTAGGATGGGTGACCTCCTGGGAAGTCCTCGTGTTGCACCCCTTTTTGCGATTTTGGCAGTATAGTAGAGTCATCTTCTTCTTGCTCGTAATTATTTTTCTCCGTCTTCCGGTTATTACTACTATTGTTATTATTACTATTGTTATAATTATAACTATAACTATAATTATTATTATTATTATTATTATATTATTATTATTATTATTATGAAGAAGAAGAAGAAGAAGAAGAAATAACAATAATAACGGAGATGGCGGGGAGAAGAACAAGAGAGCGTGGGGCCCGCAAGAGACGGCCGATGGAGCGGAGGGGAGGGGATTAGGCATAAAGAGGAAGGAAAACATAAGTTAAACGGGTGCGATCATACCAGCACTAGAGCACCGGATCCCATCAGAACTCCGCAGTTAAGCGTGCTTGGGCGAGAGTAGTACTAGGATGGGTGACCTCCTGGGAAGTCCTCGTGTTGCACCCCTTTTTGCGATTTTGGCAGTATAGTAGAGTCATCTTCTTCTTGCTCGTAATTATTTTTCTCCGTCTTCCGGTTATTACTACTATTGTTATTATTACTATTGTTATAATTATAACTATAACTATAATTATTATTATTATTATTATATTATTATTATTATTATTATGAAGAAGAAGAAGAAGAAGAAGAAGAAATAACAATAATAACGGAGATGGCGGGGAGAAGAACAAGAGAGCGTGGGGCCCGCAAGAGACGGCCGATGGAGCGGAGGGGAGGGGATTAGGCATAAAGAGGAAGGAAAACATAAGTTAAACGGGTGCGATCATACCAGCACTAGAGCACCGGATCCCATCAGAACTCCGCAGTTAAGCGTGCTTGGGCGAGAGTAGTACTAGGATGGGTGACCTCCTGGGAAGTCCTCGTGTTGCACCCCTTTTTGCGATTTTGGCAGTATAGTAGAGTCATCTTCTTCTTGCTCGTAATTATTTTTCTCCGTCTTCCGGTTATTACTACTATTGTTATTATTACTATTGTTATAATTATAACTATAACTATAACTATAACTATAATTATTATTATTATTATTATATTATTATTATTATTATTATGAAGAAGAAGAAGAAGAAGAAGAAGAAGAAATAACAATAATAACGGAGATGGCGGGGAGAAGAACAAGAGAGCGTGGGGCCCGCAAGAGACGGCCGATGGAGCGGAGGGGAGGGGATTAGGCATAAAGAGGAAGGAAAACATAAGTTAAACGGGTGCGATCATACCAGCACTAGAGCACCGGATCCCATCAGAACTCCGCAGTTAAGCGTGCTTGGGCGAGAGTAGTACTAGGATGGGTGACCTCCTGGGAAGTCCTCGTGTTGCACCCCTTTTTGCGATTTTGGCAGTATAGTAGAGTCATCTTCTTCTTGCTCGTAATTATTTTTCTCCGTCTTCCGGTTATTACTACTATTGTTATTATTACTATTGTTATAATTATAACTATAACTATAACTATAATTATTATTATTATTATTATATTATTATTATTATTATTATGAAGAAGAAGAAGAAGAAGAAGAAATAACAATAATAACGGAGATGGCGGGGAGAAGAACAAGAGAGCGTGGGGCCCGCAAGAGACGGCCGATGGAGCGGAGGGGAGGGGATTAGGCATAAAGAGGAAGGAAAACATAAGTTAAACGGGTGCGATCATACCAGCACTAGAGCACCGGATCCCATCAGAACTCCGCAGTTAAGCGTGCTTGGGCGAGAGTAGTACTAGGATGGGTGACCTCCTGGGAAGTCCTCGTGTTGCACCCCTTTTTGCGATTTTGGCAGTATAGTAGAGTCATCTTCTTCTTGCTCGTAATTATTTTTCTCCGTCTTCCGGTTATTACTACTATTGTTATTATTACTATTGTTATAATTATAACTATAACTATAATTATTATTATTATTATTATATTATTATTATTATTATTATGAAGAAGAAGAAGAAGAAGAAGAAGAAATAACAATAATAACGGAGATGGCGGGGAGAAGAACAAGAGAGCGTGGGGCCCGCAAGAGACGGCCGATGGAGCGGAGGGGAGGGGATTAGGCATAAAGAGGAAGGAAAACATAAGTTAAACGGGTGCGATCATACCAGCACTAGAGCACCGGATCCCATCAGAACTCCGCAGTTAAGCGTGCTTGGGCGAGAGTAGTACTAGGATGGGTGACCTCCTGGGAAGTCCTCGTGTTGCACCCCTTTTTGCGATTTTGGCAGTATAGTAGAGTCATCTTCTTCTTGCTCGTAATTATTTTTCTCCGTCTTCCGGTTATTACTACTATTGTTATTATTACTATTGTTATAATTATAACTATAACTATAACTATAATTATTATTATTATTATTATATTATTATTATTATTATTATGAAGAAGAAGAAGAAGAAGAAGAAGAAGAAGAAGAAATAACAATAATAACGGAGATGGCGGGGAGAAGAACAAGAGAGCGTGGGGCCCGCAAGAGACGGCCGATGGAGCGGAGGGGAGGGGATTAGGCATAAAGAGGAAGGAAAACATAAGTTAAACGGGTGCGATCATACCAGCACTAGAGCACCGGATCCCATCAGAACTCCGCAGTTAAGCGTGCTTGGGCGAGAGTAGTACTAGGATGGGTGACCTCCTGGGAAGTCCTCGTGTTGCACCCCTTTTTGCGATTTTGGCAGTATAGTAGAGTCATCTTCTTCTTGCTCGTAATTATTTTTCTCCGTCTTCCGGTTATTACTACTATTGTTATTATTACTATTGTTATAATTATAACTATAACTATAATTATTATTATTATTATTATATTATTATTATTATTATTATGAAGAAGAAGAAGAAGAAGAAGAAATAACAATAATAACAGAGATGGCGGGGAGAAGAACAAGAGAGCGTGGGGCCCGCAAGAGACGGCCGATGGAGCGGAGGGGAGGTGATTAGGCATAAAGAGGAAGGAAAACATAAGTTAAACGGGTGCGATCATACCAGCACTAGAGCACTGGATCCCATCAGAACTCCGCAGTTAAGCGTGCTTGGGCGAGAGTAGTACTAGGATGGGTGACCTCCTGGGAAGTCCTCGTGTTGCACCCCTTTTTGCGATTTTGGCAGTATAGTAGAGTCATCTTCTTCTTGCTCGTAATTATTTTTCTCCGTCTTCCGGTTATTACTACTATTGTTATTATTACTATTGTTATAATTATAACTATAACTATAACTATAATTATTATTATTATTATTATATTATTATTATTATTATTATGAAGAAGAAGAAGAAGAAGAAGAAGAAGAAGAAGAAATAACAATAATAACGGAGATGGCGGGGAGAAGAACAAGAGAGCGTGGGGCCCGCAAGAGACGGCCGATGGAGCGGAGGGGAGGGGATTAGGCATAAAGAGGAAGGAAAACATAAGTTAAACGGGTGCGATCATACCAGCACTAGAGCACCGGATCCCATCAGAACTCCGCAGTTAAGCGTGCTTGGGCGAGAGTAGTACTAGGATGGGTGACCTCCTGGGAAGTCCTCGTGTTGCACCCCTTTTTGCGATTTTGGCAGTATAGTAGAGTCATCTTCTTCTTGCTCGTAATTATTTTTCTCCGTCTTCCGGTTATTACTACTATTGTTATTATTACTATTGTTATAATTATAACTATAACTATAACTATAATTATTATTATTATTATTATATTATTATTATTATGAAGAAGAAGAAGAAGAAGAAGAAATAACAATAATAACGGAGATGGCGGGGAGAAGAACAAGAGAGCGTGGGGCCCGCAAGAGACGGCCGATGGAGCGGAGGGGAGGGGATTAGGCATAAAGAGGAAGGAAAACATAAGTTAAACGGGTGCGATCATACCAGCACTAGAGCACCGGATCCCATCAGAACTCCGCAGTTAAGCGTGCTTGGGCGAGAGTAGTACTAGGATGGGTGACCTCCTGGGAAGTCCTCGTGTTGCACCCCTTTTTGCGATTTTGGCAGTATAGTAGAGTCATCTTCTTCTTGCTCGTAATTATTTTTCTCCGTCTTCCGGTTATTACTACTATTGTTATTATTACTATTGTTATAATTATAACTATAACTATAACTATAATTATTATTATTATTATTATATTATTATTATTATTATTATGAAGAAGAAGAAGAAGAAGAAATAACAATAATAACGGAGATGGCGGGGAGAAGAACAAGAGAGCGTGGGGCCCGCAAGAGACGGCCGATGGAGCGGAGGGGAGGTGATTAGGCATAAAGAGGAAGGAAAACATAAGTTAAACGGGTGCGATCATACCAGCACTAGAGCACTGGATCCCATCAGAACTCCGCAGTTAAGCGTGCTTGGGCGAGAGTAGTACTAGGATGGGTGACCTCCTGGGAAGTCCTCGTGTTGCACCCCTTTTTGCGATTTTGGCAGTATAGTAGAGTCATCTTCTTCTTGCTCGTAATTATTTTTCTCCGTCTTCCGGTTATTACTACTATTGTTATTATTACTATTGTTATAATTATAACTATAACTATAACTATAATTATTATTATTATTATTATTATATTATTATTATTATTATTATGAAGAAGAAGAAGAAGAAGAAGAAGAAATAACAATAATAACGGAGATGGCGGGGAGAAGAACAAGAGAGCGTGGGGCCCGCAAGAGACGGCCGATGGAGCGGAGGGGAGGGGATTAGGCATAAAGAGGAAGGAAAACATAAGTTAAACGGGTGCGATCATACCAGCACTAGAGCACCGGATCCCATCAGAACTCCGCAGTTAAGCGTGCTTGGGCGAGAGTAGTACTAGGATGGGTGACCTCCTGGGAAGTCCTCGTGTTGAACCCCTTTTTGCGATTTTGGCAGTATAGTAGAGTCATCTTCTTCTTGCTCGTAATTATTTTTCTCCGTCTTCCGGTTATTACTACTATTGTTATTATTACTATTGTTATAATTATAACTATAACTATAATTATTATTATTATTATTATATTATTATTATTATTATTATGAAGAAGAAGAAGAAGAAGAAGAAATAACAATAATAACGGAGATGGCGGGGAGAAGAACAAGAGAGCGTGGGGCCCGCAAGAGACGGCCGATGGAGCGGAGGGGAGGGGATTAGGCATAAAGAGGAAGGAAAACATAAGTTAAATGGGTGCGATCATACCAGCACTAGAGCACCGGATCCCATCAGAACTCCGCAGTTAAGCGTGCTTGGGCGAGAGTAGTACTAGGATGGGGGACCTCCTGGGAAGTCCTCGTGTTGCACCCCTTTTTGCGATTTTGGCAGTATAGTAGAGTCATCTTCTTCTTGCTCGTAATTATTTTTCTCCGTCTTCCGGTTATTACTACTATTGTTATTATTACTATTGTTATAATTATAACTATAACTATAACTATAATTATTATTATTATTATTATATTATTATTATTATTATTATGAAGAAGAAGAAGAAGAAGAAGAAGAAATAACAATAATAACGGAGATGGCGGGGAGAAGAACAAGAGAGCGTGGGGCCCGCAAGAGACGGCCGATGGAGCGGAGGGGAGGGGATTAGGCATAAAGAGGAAGGAAAAC
>JAYESA010002177.1:0-28542 GCA_036927795.1 Iris macrosiphon
GTTAGAATCACCCACCCATCTATACTCGTTTTCCTCAATCTACGCACATTCTACACCATATTTTATTCAGAATCACTCATCTATACTCGTTTTTACGATTCCAACCCTATTTTATACCACGTTTCGATTAGAATCAGTGATCTAAACTCGTTTTCATCATCCTACGATCGTGTTATACCATATTTCGGTTCGAATCACCCGTCTATACTCGTTTTCCCCCATTCTACGATCATTTGATACCTTGTTTCGATTACAATCACATTTCATACTCGTCTCCGCAAATCCACGCCACTTTTTTACCCTATTTTTTTGTTGGAATCCCCCATCTATGCTTGTTTCCACCAATCTACTACGCACATTCTACACACATATCTCTGGTTAGAAGCACTCATCTATACTTGTTTTCACGATTCTACCCCTGTTCTATACCACATTTCGATTAGAATCGGCCATCTAAAACTCGTTTTCATCATCCTACGATCATATTATACCATATCTCGGTTCGAATCACCCATTTGTACTCGGTTTTACCGTTTTACGAGCATTTGATGCCTTATTTCGGTTAGAATCGTATTTCTATACTCGTTTCACACCAATGTATGCCAGTTATAAACCTTGTTTTCGGTTAGAATATCTCGTTTGCCACTCATTTTTGACCATTCTATGCCCATTCTACAACCGTACTTCTGCTTGAATCACCCACCTATGCTCGCTTTTAAGGTTCTGCCACTGTTTTATATAATATTTCGATTACAATCAATGATCCAAATTCGTTTTCATTATTCTACGATCATATTATACCATATTTCGGTTCAAATCACACGTTTACACTCGTTTCTCTCCATTTCACGAGCATTTGATACCTTATTCGGTTATGATCTCATTTATGTACTCGTTTCAACAACCTAGGCCAGTTATACACCTAATTTCTGGTTTGAATCTCCCGTCTTATACTCGTTTTCAACCATTCTACGTCCGTTCTACACCACAGTTTGGTTAGAATCACACATCCGTGCTCGGTTTTACCATCCTACAACTGTTTTATACCACATCTCGGTTAGAATCACCCATCTATACTCATCTTGATCATCCTACGCTCATTCTATTCCATATTTCGGTTAGAATCACCTATTTATACTTGTTTTCACCAATCTAAGCTCGTTCTATACCATAATTAGAATCACCCGCCTATATTCGTTTTCACAAATCTATGCTATTCTAAACCATATTTCAGTTAGAATCACCCATATGTACTCATTTTAACCATTCTACGCTATCATGTTTCAGTTAGAATCACCCATCCATACTCGTTTTCACCATTCCACGTCCGTTTTAATACGATATTTTGGTTAGAATCACCGATCTAAACCTGCTTTCGGCATTCTAAGCTCATTCTATACCATATTTTGGTTAGAATCACCCATATTTCAGTTCGAATCACCCCGTTTATAATCGTTCTAACTATTCTATGAGCATTTGATGCCTTATTTCGGTCAATATCGTATTTTTATACTCGTTTCACCAATCCGGGGCCAGTAATATACCTTAGCTTGGATACAATCTTCCGTTTATTACTCGTTTTCACCAATCTACGCCCATTCAACACAATAGTTTCAGTTAGAATCACATATCTACGCTCGTTTTCTCTATTCTACACTTGTTTTATACACATTCTGCTTAGAATCACCCATCCATAATCTTTTTGATCATCCAAAGCTCATTCTATTCTATATTTCGGTTAGAATCACCTATTTATACTTGTTTCACCAATCTAAGCTCATTCTATGCCATAATTTCGCTTAGAATCATCCATCTATACTCGTTTTCACCAATCTAAGCCTATTCTACACCATATTTCGGTAAGAACTACCCATCTGTACTCGTTTAACCATTCTACGCTCATTCTATATCATATTTCAGTTAGAATCACCCATCTACACTCGCTTTCACCATTCTACGTCCGTTCGATACCATATTCTGGTTATAATCACCAATCTAAGCACGTTTTCAGCATTCTAAGCTCATTCTATACCATATTTCGGTTAGAGTCGCTCATTTATACTCTTTTCCACCATTCTACGATCATTTGGTACCTTAATTCGATTGCAATCACCCTTCAGTACCCGTTACACCAATCCACACCACTTTTATACCCTATTTTGGTTAGAATCACCCACCCATCTATACTCGTTTTCCCCAATCTACGCACATTCTACACCATATTTTATTCAGAATCACTCATCTATACTCGTTTTTACGATTCCAACCCTATTTTATACCACGTTTCGATTAGAATCAGTGATCTAAACTCGTTTTCATCATCCTACGATCGTGTTATACCATATTTCGGTTCGAATCACCCGTCTATACTCGTTTTCCCCCATTCTACGATCATTTGATACCTTGTTTCGATTACAATCACATTTCAGTACTCGTCTCCGCAAATCCACGCCACTTTTTTACCCTATTTTTTTGTTGGAATCCCCCATCTATGCTTGTTTCCACCAGTCTACTACGCACATTCTACACCATATCTCGGTTAGAAGCACTCATCTATACTTGTTTTCACGATTCTACCCCTGTTCTATACCACATTTCGATTAGAATCGGCAATCTAAACTCGTTTTCATCATCCTACGATCATATTATACCATATCTCGGTTCGAATCACCCATTTGTACTCGGTTTTACCGTTTTACGAGCATTTGATGCCTTATTTCAGTTAGAATCGTATTTCTATACTCGTTTCACCAATGTATGCCAGTTATAAACCTTGTTTCGGTTAGAATATCTCGTTTGCACTCGTTTTTGACCATTTTATGCCCATTCTACACCGTACTTCTGCTTGAATCACCCACCTATGCTCGCTTTTAAGGTTCTGCCACTGTTTTATATAATATTTCGATTACAATCAATGATCCAAAATCGTTTTCATTATTCTACGATCATATTATACCATATTTCGGTTCAAATCACCCGTTTACACTCGTTTTCTCTATTTCACGAGCATTTGATACCTTATTTCGGTTATGATCTCATTTATGTACTCGTTTCAACAACCTAGGCCAGTTATACACCTAATTTCGGTTTGAATCTCCCGTCTATACTCGTTTTCAACCATTCTACGTCCGTTCTACACCACAGTTTTGGTTAGAATCACACATCCGTGCTCGGTTTTACCATCCTACAGCTGTTTTATACCACATCTCGGTTAGAATCACCCATCTATACTCATCTTGATCATCCTACGCTCATTCTATTCCATATTTCGGTTAGAATCACCTATTTATACTTGTTTTCACCAATCTAAGCTCGTTCTATACCATAATTAGAATCACCCGCCTATATTCGTTTTCACAAATCTATGCCTATTCTAAACCATATTTCGGTTAGAATCACCCATATGTACTCATTTTAACCATTCTACGCTATCATGTTTCAGTTAGAATCACCCATCCATACTCATTTTCACCATTCCACGTCCGTTTTAATACGATATTTTGGTTAGAATCACCGATCTAAACCTGCTTTCGACATTCTAAGCTCATTCTATACCATATTTTGGTTAGAATCACCCATATTTCGGTTCGAATCACCCGTTTATAATCGTTCTAACTATTCTATGAGCATTTGATGCCTTATTTCGGTCAATATCGTATTTTTATACTCGTTTCACCAATCCGGGCCAGTAATATACCTTAGCTTTGATACAATCTTCCGTTTATACTCGTTTTCACCGATCTACGCCCATTCAACACAATAGTTTCGGTTAGAATCACATATCTACGCTCGTTTTCTCCATTCTACACTTGTTTTATACCACATTCTGCTTAGAATCACCCATCCATAATCTTTTTGATCATCCAAAGCTTATTCTATTCTATATTTCGGTTAGAATCACCTATTTATACTTGTTTTCACCAATCTAAGCTCATTCTATGCCATAATTTCGCTTAGAATCATCCATCTATACTCGTTTTCACCATTCTAAGCCTATTCTACACCATATTTCGGTAAGAACCACCCATCTGTACTCGTTTTAACCATTCTACGCTCATTCTATATCATATTTCAGTTAGAATCACCCATCTACACTCGCTTTCACCATTCTACGTCCGTTCGATACCATATTCTGGTTATAATCACCAATCTAAGCACGTTTTCAGCATTCTAAGCTCATTCTATACCATATTTCGGTTAGAGTGCTTCATTTATACTCTTTTCCACCATTCTACGATCATTTGGTACCTTAATTCGATTGCAATCACCTTTCAGTACCCGTTTCCACCAATCCACACCACTTTTATACCCTATTTTGGTTAGAATCACCCACCCATCTATACTCGTTTTCCCCAATCTACGCACATTCTACACCATATTTTATTCAGAATCACTCATCTATACTCGTTTTTACGATTCCAACCCTATTTTATACCACGTTTCGATTAGAATCAGTGATCTAAACTCGTTTTCATCATCCTACGATCGTGTTATACCATATTTCGGTTCGAATCTCCCGTCTATACTCGTTTTCCCCATTCTACGATCATTTGATACCTTGTTTCGATTACAATCATATTTCAGTACTCGTCTCCGCAAATCTACGCCACTTTTTTACCCTATTTTTTTGTTGGAATCCCCCATCTATGCTTGTTTCCACCAATCTACTACGCACATTCTACACCATATCTCGGTTAGAAGCACTCATCTATACTTGTTTTCACGATTCTACCCCTGTTCTATACCACATTTCGATTAGAATCGGCAATCTAAACTCGTTTTCATCATCCTACGATCATATTATAACATATCTCGGTTCGAATCACCCATTTGTACTCGGTTTTACCGTTTTACGAGCATTTGATGCCTTATTTCGGTTAGAATCGTATTTCTATACTCGTTTCACCAATGTATGCCAGTTATAAACCTTGTTTCGGTTAGAATATCTCGTTTGCACTCGTTTTTGACCATTCTATGCCCATTCTACACCGTACTTCTGCTTGAATCACCCACCTATGCTCGCTTTTAAGGTTCTGCCACTGTTTTATATAATATTTCGATTACAATCAATGATCCAAATTCATTTTCATTATTCTACGATCATATTATACCATATTTCGGTTCAAATCACCCGTTTACACTCGTTTTCTCCATTTCACGAGCATTTGATACCTTATTTCGGTTATGATCTTATTTATGTACTCGTTTCAACAACCTAGGCCAGTTATACACCTAATTTCGGTTTGAATCTCCCGTCTATACTCGTTTTCAACCATTTTATGTCCGTTCTACACCACAGTTTTGGTTAGAATCACACATCCGTGCTCGGTTTTATCATCCTACAGCTGTTTTATACCACATCTCGGTTAGAATCACCCATCTATACTCATCTTGATCATCCTACGCTCATTCTATTCCATATTTCGGTTAGAATCACCTATTTATACTTATTTTCACCAATCTAAGCTCGTTCTATACCATAATTAGAATCACCCGCCTATATTCGTTTTCACAAATCTATGCCTATTCTAAACCATATTTCGGTTAGAATCACCCATATGTACTCATTTTAACCATTCTACGCTATCATGTTTCAGTTAGAATCACCCATCCATACTCGTTTTCACCATTCCACGTCCGTTTTAATACGATATTTTGGTTAGAATCACCGATCTAAACCTGCTTTCGGCATTCTAAGCTCATTCTATACCATATTTTGGTTAGAATCACCCATATTTCGGTTTGAATCACCCGTTTATAATCGTTCTAACTATTCTATGAGCATTTGATGCCTTATTTCGGTCAATATCGTATTTTTATACTCGTTTCACCAATCCGGGCCAGTAATATACCTTAGCTTGGATACAATCTTCCGTTTATACTCGTTTTCACCGATCTACGCCCATTCAACACAATAGTTTCGGTTAGAATCACATATCTACGCTCGTTTTCTCCATTCTACACTTGTTTTATACCACATTCTGCTTAGAATCATCCATCCATAATCTTTTGATCATCCAAAGCTCATTCTATTCTATATTTCGGTTAGAATAACCTATTTATACTTGTTTTCACCAATCTAAGCTCATTCTATGCCATAATTTCGCTTAGAATCATCCATCTATACTCGTTTTCACCAATCTAAGCCTATTCTACACCATATTTCGGTAAGAACCACCCATCTGTACTCGTTTTAACCATTCTACGCTCATTCTATATCATATTTCAGTTAGAATCACCTATCTACACTCGCTTTCACCATTCTACGTCCGTTCGATACCATATTCTGGTTATAATCACCAATCTAAGCACGTTTTCAGCATTCTAAGCTCATTCTATACCATATTTCGGTTAGAGTCGCTCATTTATACTCTTTTCCACCATTCTACGATCATTTGGTACCTTAATTCGATTGCAATCACCTTTCAGTACCCGTTTCCACCAATCCACACCACTTTTATACCCTATTTTGGTTAGAATCACCCACCCATCTATACTCGTTTTCCCCAATCTACGCACATTCTACACCATATTTTATTCAGAATCACTCATCTATACTCGTTTTTACGATTCCAACCCTATTTTATACCACATTTCGATTAGAATCAGTGATCTAAACTCGTTTTCATCATCCTACGATCGTGTTATACCATATTTCGGTTTGAATCACCCGTCTATACTCGTTTTCTCCATTCTATGATCATTTGATACCTTGTTTCGATTACAATCATATTTCAATACTCGTCTCCGCAAATCCACGCCACTTTTTTACCCTATTTTTTTGTTGGAATCCCCCATCTATGCTTGTTTCCACCAATCTACTACGCACATTCTACACCATATCTCGGTTAGAAGCACTCATCTATACTTGTTTTCACGATTCTACCCCTGTTCTATACCACATTTCGATTAGAATCGACAATCTAAACTCGTTTTCATCATCCTACGATCATATTATACCATATCTCGGTTCGAATCACCCATTTGTACTCGGTTTTACCGTTTTACGAGCATTTGATACCTTATTTCGGTTAGAATCGTATTTCTATACTCGTTTCACCAATGTATGCCAGTTATAAACCTTGTTTCGGTTAGAATATCTCGTTTGCACTCGTTTTTGACCATTCTATGCCCATTCTACACCGTACTTCTGCTTGAATCACCCACCTATGCTCGCTTTTAAGGTTCTGCCACTGTTTTATATAATATTTCGATTACAATCAATGATCCAAATTCGTTTTCATTATTCTACGATCATATTATACCATATTTCGGTTCAAATCACCCGTTTACACTTGTTTTCTCCATTTCACGAGCATTTGATACCTTATTTCGGTTATGATCTCATTTATGTACTCGTTTCAACAACCTAGGCCAGTTATACACCTAATTTCGGTTTGAATCTCCCGTCTATACTCGTTTTCAACCATTCTACGTCCGTTCTACACCACAGTTTTGGTTAGAATCACACATCCGTGCTCGGTTTTACCATCCTACAGCTATTTTATACCACATCTCGGTTAGAATCACCCATCTATACTCATCTTGATCATCCTACGCTCATTCTATTCCATATTTCGGTTAGAATCACCTATTTATACTTGTTTTCACCAATCTAAGCTCGTTCTATACCATAATTAGAATCACCCACCTATATTCGTTTTCACAAATCTATGCCTATTCTAAACCATATTTCGGTTAGAATCACCCATATGTACTCATTTTAACCATTCTACGCTATCATGTTTCAGTTAGAATCACCCATCCATACTCGTTTTCACCATTCCACGTCCGTTTTAATACGATATTTTGGTTAGAATCACCGATCTAAACCTGCTTTCGGCATTCTAAGCTCATTCTATACCATATTTTGGTTAGAATCACCCATATTTCGGTTCGAATCACCCGTTTATAATCGTTCTAACTATTCTATGAGCATTTGATGCCTTATTTCGGTCAATATCGTATTTTTATACTCGTTTCACCAATCCGGGCCAGTAATATACCTTAGCTTGGATACAATCTTCCGTTTATACTCATTTTCACCGATCTACGCCCATTCAACACAATAGTTTAGATTAGAATTACATATCTACGCTCGTTTTCTCCATTCTACACTTGTTTTATACCACATTCTGCTTAGAATCACCCATCCATAATCTTTTTGATCATCCAAAGCTCATTCTATTCTATATTTTGGTTAGAATCACCTATTTATACTTGTTTTCACCAATCTAAGCTCATTCTATGCCATAATTTCGCTTAGAATCATCCATCTATACTCGTTTTCACCAATCTAAGCCTATTCTACACCATATTTCGGTAAAAACCACCCATCTGTACTCGTTTTAACCATTCTACGCTCATTCTATATCATATTTCAGTTAGAATCACCCATCTACACTCGCTTTCACCATTCTACGTCCGTTCGATACCATATTCTGGTTATAATCACCAATCTAAGCACGTTTTCAGCATTCTAAGCTCATTCTATACCATATTTCGGTTAGAGTCGCTCATTTATACTCTTTTCCACCATTCTACGATCATTTGGTACCTTAATTCGATTGCAATCACCTTTCAGTACCCGTTTCCACCAATCCACACCACTTTTATACCCTATTTTGGTTAGAATCACCCACCCATCTATACTTGTTTTCCCCAATCTACGCACATTCTACACCATATTTTATTCAGAATCACTCATCTATACTCGTTTTTACGATTCCAACCCTATTTTATACCACATTTCGATTAGAATCAGTGATCTAAACTCGTTTTCATCATCCTACGATCGTGTTATACCATATTTCGGTTTGAATCACCCGTCTATACTCGTTTTCCCCATTCTACGATCATTTGATACCTTGTTTCGATTACAATCACATTTCAGTACTCGTCTCCGCAAATCCACGCCACTTTTTTACCCTATTTTTTTGTTGGAATCCCCCATCTATGCTTGTTTCCACCAATCTACTACGCACATTCTACACCATATCTCGGTTAGAAGCACTCATCTATACTTGTTTTCACGATTCTACCCCTGTTCTATACCATATTTCGATTAGAATCGGCAATCTAAACTCGTTTTCATCATCCTACGATCATATTATACCATATCTCGGTTCGAATCACCCATTTGTACTCGGTTTTACCGTTTTACGAGCATTTAATGCCTTATTTCGGTTAGAATCGTATTTCTATACTCGTTTCACCAATGTATGCCAGTTATAAACCTTGTTTCGGTTAGAATATCTCGTTTGCACTCATTTTTGACCATTCTATGCCCATTCTACACCGTACTTCTGCTTGAATCACCCACCTATGCTCGCTTTTAAGGTTCTGCCACTGTTTTATATAATATTTCGATTATAATCAATGATCCAAATTCGTTTTCATTATTCTACGATCATATTATACCATATTTCGGTTCAAATCACCCGTTTACACTCGTTTTCTCCATTTCACGAGCATTTGATACCTTATTTCGGTTATGATCTCATTTATGTACTCGTTTCAACAACCTAGGCCAGTTATACACCTAATTTCGGTTTGAATCTCCCGTCTATACTCGTTTTCAACCATTTTACGTCCGTTCTATACCACAGTTTTGGTTAGAATCACACATCCGTGCTCGGTTTTACCATCCTACAGCTGTTTTATACCACATCTCGGTTAGAATCACCCATCTATACTCATCTTGATCATCCTACGCTCATTCTATTCCATATTTCGGTTAGAATCACCTATTTATACTTGTTTTCACCAATCTAAGCTCGTTCTATACCATAATTAGAATCACCCGCCTATATTCGTTTTCACAAATCTATGCCTATTCTAAACCATATTTCGGTTAGAATCACCCATATTGTAACCTCCGATTTCCAATTTCCAAAATTTTTAGATTTTAAATTATTTTAAAAATATCAAGTTCTATAAAATAATTCTCCTTGAAAATTTTTATTTGATTTTGAACGATGTTTGATTTTAGAAGGTAATTTAAAAATCTTTATAAAAATCATTTTTTTCCTAATTGACGATGTATTACAAAAATAAATAAATAATAATGTATATATATTCTCTAGTTTCAAATGTTTATTGGCTTGAAATCATAAAGTTAGTTATTTGAAAAAAAAAAAAATTTTAATTAAAAGACTAGTGTTTCTTCATAATAAATTTTATAATTAATTGGGGTAGTAAATAAATGAATTACATACTTCCTAATATTTTGAGAAATGAGTTTAATTAGTAGCTAATCGAAAGCCCCTTTATATTTAATTCTGGGCCATTCATCATTGGGCCAACCCGCAACCCTTTATCCCACACCCTTCTCCCTATTTAAGTTCTCCTTCTCACCATTCCCAAGAAACCCTAATTTTCAATGTATTGGCTAGCCCCCACAATTTCCCACAAGCCATCACCACCATTTTTGTGTGCTCGTGTCCGTGTGTCCAGCATCACCGTGTCAGCCGTGATGGCCTCGGGTCCGACCCCGGGTGTCCCACCGTATCCATTCATTTCCTGTGTCCAGATTTACAGTTTACAACCAGCTTTCCGTGTCCGACACACCCGGACACGCCCACAGTACATCAGATTTCTGTGTCCTGCCCCGGACACGTCCCCACAGAGCACCACCCTCGTGTCCAACCCGGACACGTACACAACACCATCCCCGTGTCCGGCAGCCCGGACACGACCCCCTGACAGTCAGCACCCTAACCCTAGATCAGGCCGCCGCCGGTGAGCGCCGCTGAATCAAGCCGCCGCGTTCGAAACCGCCGCAGATCTGTCGAGCACCCGCCGCCGTCGTTGACCGCTGGTTCGTCGAGCTCCGCCGACGCCTCCTCGATCTGGCCGCCTGCAACCACCACCTCGAGCTCCCCGTCGTCGAGCCCTCGCTGAGCCGAAGCCGCCTCCCCTCGAGCCGAGCACCGCCTCGAAGCCGCCGCTGGAACGAAGACCCGCCGACCGCCTCCTCGAATCGAAGCCGCCGCCTCGGATCTGGAGCCGCTGCCACCGCCGCCTCGGATGCGCCTCGAGCCCGCCGAGCTTCGATCGGGTGCAGCCGTCTCGAGCTCTACGCCGCAGCCGTCTCGAGCTCCACGCCGCTGCTCTCGAGTTCCACGCCGACCACCGTGCCGACCCCGGCGGACCCCGCGCCGGCGAACGGAAACCCCCATCGTGAGTTCTCTCCTCCCCCTTTCTTCTGTTCTGTAAGTGAAGAGTAGTTAGAGTATTATTTTGATTAAATGAGATTAGTTAATTAAGTAATTAATTAATTAGTTAATTAAATTAGTTTAATTATAATAATTAGAATAGTTGAATTGTATTAATCATTAGTTAATTTTATTAGTTTAGTAAATTTATAATTAGTTTAATTAACTCAAAATGGGTTTCATTAACTCTTAATTAGTTAATTAATTCATAAAAATTAGTTTATTTTTATATAATTAGTTATTTATATAATTAGTTTATTTTATCTAATTAGTTAATTGAATTTATAATTAGTCTAGTAAATTAATGTAATTAGTTAGTAATTTCATGTATTAGCTTAGTTAGTATTAATCGGTTAATTATTTTTATCAGTTAATTATTTTTATCAGTAACTATATTCATAATTAGTTTATTGTTTTAATGTATAAAATTAGTTATTTAGTATGTGTAAATTTAGTTATTATTATATATAAGGGTTTTGATTATGAAAATTTGTATATTTATGTAACCGTATTATGGCATCAATATGTAAATGTAGATTTATATTTTCGTATTGGTATATGTATGTATTTAAAATATGAGTAGGTAATTATTTATTTTTATTAATAAAAATGTACTTTGCACACATACGATATGTACGTATTTTGATATATGTTAATATATATAAATGTACGTATCTTGGTAAATATACAACTATATCTAGTAATTTATATTGGTATATATTTTAGATATATACATATATTAGGTTAAATTCTTTTTAGTATGTATACAAGTATTACTTATTTTAAAGTATATATATATTTACAATATTCTACTATTGTAGTTGATGGGAATTATAATATGGTTAATTGGTAAACCTACTAGATGACCCTAGTTGACTAGTGCCATACCTGGCAGAGCCCTGAGTTCATGTATTTGTGATGTGTTAGTGTAGCATCTGATGCAAATGTGGTTTTGCTTGTGATATGTTTATAGGACTGTTGGTTTACCCAGGGGATACTCTGGAACAGGACATCAATAATTACCAGCTAAGGACCCAAGGCGAGTACATTCTCTGATTAGTTTCTAATTTATGATATCTCCTATGTTCACTGTATCTAGTGTAAATATCCATGATCTTGACACGATGGTTACACGGATTGGTATACACGGATCTCGTCATGAGATGTTATTCCTTATTCATGGTGTAGCTTGTACAAGACTTGTTTTCCTTGTTATCTTGTGCATGTACAGACACTGATTCCCGGGGAGATTTGCTACCTTCTTAGGGAATCCTGTGCCATAGCGTACCATGATTGGATCTACTATACCAGTCGGGGTTTTGGGGAGTACTTTAGTGTAGATATGTGATCATACCCAACTTTATATGCACCATAGCTCACCCCACATCTCACGTCGGGTGCGGCCTGACCATTTATATGCTCCATAGCTGTTACGTGTGATTAGCCTGATCTCTACATGCACCATAGCTAACCAACGGTTAGCCTGACTTTATATGAACCATAGCTAACCAACGGTTAGCCTGACTTTATATGAACCATAGCTAATCACATGTAACCAGCCTGATCAAGTTCCCAAGCCGATCACATATTAAAGCTAGTACTCACACACTTAGTCATAGAACTCTTGCTCATGGACATAATGTTTCTTTCCTGCATTTACTTACAGTATTTTTCTCATTGTACATTCTCGTACCTATACATGCATCTGGTATGTTTCCATCTAGAACTGCTACATAGTTTATGTCATTTATATAGAACTGCTATTTAGAGATGTACTTTGCTCCTTCCTGACTGGAAAATATTTTTTCCAGACTGTGACCTTAGTAGACTGGTTTCTGACACTTGGGGATTGTAAGTCAAGGATTGCAGGTATGATATGTTGTCATTAGACTTGTATTGTATTCTTTTATTCTTCATTTCCTATCGTGCTGTAGTTGTGATTGAGTATTTCTAGATTTATCTTTGATATCCACTTCTCCTTATGGAGTTGGATACCAGAGTGAGATTGTTTAGATAGTACTTGACCTAGACAGCGTTCTACCGCCGATGCTGCGGCGTAGGCTGGACGTACCCACGCATTCGTGCCCCTAAACCGGGTGCGGGTCGTGACACGTTTTTAGTGGTGGCCCATGCAGGTCTGACTTCGCTAGTTGTGCGATGTCGTGGTAGTGCGACATCATAGTTGTACTACTGCGTGCCTGCTGTAGAATATAGGACATAAGATACTAGGATGAGAGAGGATACTCAATCACAAATTCTTGAGAGATTCCTGGGACGACCCCATGAGAATCTTATTTTCAATTTAAATCTTTCCTTGTTTCCGTCCGCTCTCGCTTGTTGTTACTGAACTTGATTCTTGTTGAGCAGTTATTAAATTAAATTCTTGGTATCATTGTTGAGTTTGATTCTTGTTGACCAGTTGTTAACTTTAATTCTTGGTATCGTTGTTGAGTTGATTTCAAATTGAGATGAATTTTTACGGACTAGGATTTATGGTATCATCTGATGACATATATTGATGAGGACAGTGAGGAAGGTAAAACGTCTACTTTGGTTATGGAACCTAGAATTTATCGCAGCCATATTAGCTGTGGTGACGAGAACGTAGGAACCTGACTTGGATGTACATACTATAGTTATGAAGCTTAGAGTCTTTCGCAGCCATACCGGTTGGCGTGGCGAAGATTCTAGACGACATGATTATAGAGTGCATACCTTAGTTACGAAACCTATCGTTTATCGCATCTATGCTTACTGGCGTGGCGAGGATTCTGAGTGTCATGATTTCAGACAGACGTGTATGATTATCAGATTGTATCCTAAATTGGTTCTTAAAATATCATCTCAAGACTTATCTATTTCTGTTATTCCAGGACTTTGTTCCACCGCTTCTTTCTTTACTAGCAGTAAAGATACCTTCTGTCCTCAATTCAGTCTTTGAGCTCCTATTCCTTGAGGATTTCTTGTTAAGTATGATAATTAGTGGCTTGTAATTTTGTTGTGTCTTGTATTAGTATTGACTGTGTTGCTAGTAAGTTGTAAGTGTTTCTTAGTTGGGCATGTGAGCAGTAGGCTTTAATCTAGAATTAACCCATAGCATAGTACCTTGTAAACAATGGTTCTAGGATAAGGTCATTAGAGACTATGAGTAGAAGGAGAGTATAGAGTATCAGTGATATTTCAAGAGTTAGTATCAGAGCCCATTTACCCGTCCTGGATAATCATGATTATGTAATTGAGTGATCTATGTAAACAAGAAAGTATCGAGGAAATTGTATTGAAGATTAATGGAGCATAACGTCCAATCTGATGATTGATATCGGGCGTGTTGAAGGTAAAGAAATTTATATGCATAAGGAGTTAATGAGGTGTCATGAGTAGAGAAATATCGGAATAGGTAAGGAAGATGGTGAAGTGTATCACGGATTAGTTTAATAGGCTTTAAAGGATTAAAGGAAATACCTATACAACCATCGAGATGAGGAACCATGTACATGCCCATGAGAGTAAAGAAACATGAGTGTTATAGTAGATACATGTAATCATGAGATATAATGAGCTTGATGAATGATCCATTAATGAAGCTAGTGATATAATACCAAGAGTGCTAATGATTCTATATCGAGGATTAGTCAAGGATGACGTTAATAACAGTAAGCACTCTGTGTGTTGATAATTAGATGACATACCAATTGACATAAATTGAAATCATGAAAGAAAACACAGTTGATGATAACTTTGATCATTGGAGGTAATAGTGCAAGTGATTCGGGCAGTACAAATTTAGTACACAGTTCTAGACAATAGAGGTATTGAGTGCACCTTGAGTATCAGAGACCGCGAGCACTAATATGTACATTGAGGAGTTATAAATTAAAAGGTGGAAATGAATTTTAAATTTTCAGAATTTTTAAGGAGTTGAGATTTTATGTTGTTAAAATATTGAGGATTTAAATTTGATTCACTAAACATAGTTAAGGCTACAAAGATTTTAGAAGTGATTAAATTTTATTTCGATGTGAAGTATCTAATTTTGAGGAGGTATATGCAATTTATTATAAGTTGATCGGGAAGTTAAACCTTGATGATTATTTTGAGGATTAATTTTTTGGTAGATGAGAGATATGAATATTAATATATGATTAGTTGATATGGGTGCCAGTGTACATGAATAGGAATTAGTTAGTGAATGTGCTAGAGTTAAGTGGTTGATAGCAGATACCGCAAGTAATATGTTAGCAGGTTCTTTCTTTTCTTTTCTAATGTTCTTTTCGTCTTTTGATTGATTGATTCCCTAGTAACGTGGTTTATATTCATGATTTTCTTGTTAGAACTTAGCTAGTAGTGCACCCTAACAGAGACTGAAATACCATGACAAAAGATACATGACCTTTATTTTCTTAAATTGCATGGCCGTAGGTAGAGTTTTCTTAAACCATGATCATTGGGTTTTGACCATAGCAAAGACCTATGACGAGGTTGACTGACAAAAAGAGACAAGAGGATTAAATTGTGGAGGAGCATTAAATTAAATAAAGAATTTAGGGGTTGTTATAACGAAGTTGATGGATCATTGATTTTATGAAAATTAAGGTATGATTGAAATTCGAGGACAAATATTTACTTAAAGGGAGAATTAAGAAATTCACAGAGCCAAAAATTTGAGGATTTATTAATTTAAGGAGGTCTTGATATGATTGAGTTGATTATTAAAAAAATTTGAGAGATTATCATTTTATCTATTTGATTGCAAGATAGAAATTTTATATAGTATGAATGTTGCATTGAAGATACTGGAAGCATCGCATCGTTGAGTATTTGAGGAAAAAGAAAAGCAGGGAATAAAATCGTAAATGGAATAGTGTCAAATTAAATTCTTGGGATGAGGAGTTAGATTGGAATAAGCATCAATTGAATTTGAGTTAGATGATTGATGAGTGTTAAAGTTAAATTTGGGATGCAGATTTTTAAGTTTTATAAAAATGCATTGATTGGATTTCAATTAAAAGGATTGGATAGTAAATTTTGTATTTAGTTATTTACTTAAAATTTGAGGAGATTATGATACGACTGGAATTCAATTAAAATATTGAGGATTTGAGTAGTAAAAATTTTACATTGGGATAATGAATTCAGAGGATGAAAAAAAAAATATTAGTTCAAAATTCGGAAACATTATACATACAGATAAAGAAATATGGGATGAAATGAAGCTCATGGTAAAGAAGATTTTAATATAATTGATTGTGGGGATCATAAAATTGAAGGTCGTAAGGTAAGATCATGGTATATTGAGGTTGTGATCTAAATTAAAATCTTGACCATGACAGTAACATTTGAAATCTAAGAAAATAATCGAGGTATAGTTGATGTTAAGATAAACAAACTTGAATTTGATGATAAGAATTTTGATTCAGAAATTCTAAGATCTAATCTAATAAAGTTTGTGGAATTTGAAACTTTTATAGATATTAGTTAATGATGAATCACAAGATTGAGAAAAGTAAAATGAACGAGGATAAAAAGGAAGGATTATTTTCCAGATGGTAGTAAAGACTACTTCTTTTTCCTAGAAATCAAGAAAGGCGATTAGATGTCTCTTGGATGTATTTAAGTTTCTTAAATCAAATGGTCGACCGTATTTTTCGAATTAGCTATAACTTTCATGTCTATATCATTCGTTATACTGGGTCTTCCTTGGGTTAGTTACTTTGAAAAGGTAACGTGCATTATTCCAATTTTCTGTTTTTTCAGTGATCGTGTCCACTTCCCAAACCTAACTTTCTAGAGGATTCAAGGCCGAGCCATGATTCCTTCAAGTTATTCCTGTCTTAAACCATATTTTCTTTTCTTCATGTTTCCTTCTGTTTGGTAAATATTTTCCTCATAGAAATATTTTCTTCAATGATATATTCATCATTATGAACAACAAATTTTTTCTATCCTAGTCATCCCTAAAATTTCGAGGACGAAATTTTTCTAAGGTGGATAGACTTGTAACCTCCGATTTCCAATTTCCAAAATTTTTAGATTTTAAATTATTTTAAAAATATCAAGTTCTATAAAATAATTCTCCTTGAAAATTTTTATTTGATTTTGAACGATGTTTGATTTTAGAAGGTAATTTAAAAATCTTTATAAAAATCATTTTTTTCCTAATTGACGATGTATTACAAAAATAAATAAATAATAATGTATATATATTCTCTAGTTTCAAATGTTTATTGGCTTGAAATCATAAAGTTAGTTATTTGAAAAAAAAAATTTAATTAAAAGACTAGTGTTTCTTCATAATAAATTTTATAATTAATTGGGGTAGTAAATAAATGAATTACATACTTCCTAATATTTTGAGAAATGAGTTTAATTAGTAGCTAATCGAAAGCCCCTTTATATTTAATTCTGGGCCATTCATCATTGGGCCAACCCGCAACCCTTTATCCCACACCCTTCTCCCTATTTAAGTTCTCCTTCTCACCATTCCCAAGAAACCCTAATTTTCAATGTATTGGCTAGCCCCCACAATTTCCCACAAGCCATCACCACCATTTTTGTGTGCTCGTGTCCGTGTGTCCAGCATCACCGTGTCAGCCGTGATGGCCTCGGGTCCGACCCCGGGTGTCCCACCGTATCCATTCATTTCCTGTGTCCAGATTTACAGTTTACAACCAGCTTTCCGTGTCCGACACACCCGGACACGCCCACAGTACATCAGATTTCTGTGTCCTGCCCCGGACACGTCCCCACAGAGCACCACCCTCGTGTCCAACCCGGACACGTACACAACACCATCCCCGTGTCCGGCAGCCCGGACACGACCCCCTGACAGTCAGCACCCTAACCCTAGATCAGGCCGCCGCCGGTGAGCGCCGCTGAATCAAGCCGCCGCGTTCGAAACCGCCGCAGATCTGTCGAGCACCCGCCGCCGTCGTTGACCGCTGGTTCGTCGAGCTCCGCCGACGCCTCCTCGATCTGGCCGCCTGCAACCACCACCTCGAGCTCCCCGTCGTCGAGCCCTCGCTGAGCCGAAGCCGCCTCCCCTCGAGCCGAGCACCGCCTCGAAGCCGCCGCTGGAACGAAGACCCGCCGACCGCCTCCTCGAATCGAAGCTGCCGCCTCGGATCTGGAGCCGCTGCCACCGCCGCCTCGGATGCGCCTCGAGCCCGCCGAGCTTCGATCGGGCGCAGCCGTCTCGAGCTCTACGCCGCAGCCGTCTCGAGCTCCACGCCGCTGCTCTCGAGTTCCACGCCGACCACCGCGCCGACCCCGGCGGACCCCGCGCCGGCGAACGGAAACCCCCATCGTGAGTTCTCTCCTCCCCCTTTCTTCTGTTCTGTAAGTGAAGAGTAGTTAGAGTATTATTTTGATTAAATGAGATTAGTTAATTAAGTAATTAATTAATTAGTTAATTAAATTAGTTTAATTATAATAATTAGAATAGTTGAATTGTATTAATCATTAGTTAATTTTATTAGTTTAGTAAATTTATAATTAGTTTAATTAACTCAAAATGGGTTTCATTAACTCTTAATTAGTTAATTAATTCATAAAAATTAGTTTATTTTTATATAATTAGTTATTTATATAATTAGTTTATTTTATCTAATTAGTTAATTGAATTTATAATTAGTCTAGTAAATTAATGTAATTAGTTAGTAATTTCATGTATTAGCTTAGTTAGTATTAATCGGTTAATTATTTTTATCAGTTAATTATTTTTATCAGTAACTATATTCATAATTAGTTTATTGTTTTAATGTATAAAATTAGTTATTTAGTATGTGTAAATTTAGTTATTATTATATATAAGGGTTTTGATTATGAAAATTTGTATATTTATGTAACCGTATTATGGCATCAATATGTAAATGTAGATTTATATTTTCGTATTGGTATATGTATGTATTTAAAATATGAGTAGGTAATTATTTATTTTTATTAATAAAAATGTACTTTGCACACATACGATATGTACGTATTTTGATATATGTTAATATATATAAATGTACGTATCTTGGTAAATATACAACTATATCTAGTAATTTATATTGGTATATATTTTAGATATATACATATATTAGGTTAAATTCTTTTTAGTATGTATACAAGTATTACTTATTTTAAAGTATATATATATTTACATATATCTACTATTGTAGTTGATGGGAATTATAATATGGTTAATTGGTAAACCAACTATATGACCCTAGTTGACTAGTGCCATACCTGGCAGAGCCCTGAGTTCATGTATTTGTGATGTGTTAGTGTAGCATCTGATGCAAATGTGGTTTTGCTTGTGATATATTTATAGGACTGTTGGTTTACCCAGGGGATACTCTGGAACAGGACATCAATAATTACCAGCTAAGGACCCAAGGCGAGTACATTCTCTGATTAGTTTCTAATTTATGATATCTCCTATGTTCACTGTATCTAGTGTAAATATCCATGATCTTGACACGATGGTTACACGGATTGGTATACACGGATCTCGTCATGAGATGTTATTCCTTATTCATGGTGTAGCTTGTACAAGACTTGTTTTTCTTGTTATCTTGTGCATGTACAGACACTGATTCCCGGGGAGATTTGCTACCTTCTTAGGGAATCCTGTGCCATAGCGTACCATGATTGGATCTACTATACCAGTCGGGGTTTTGGGGAGTACTTTAGTGTAGATATGTGATCATACCCAACTTTATATGCACCATAGCTCACCCCACATCTCACGTCGGGTGCGGCCTGACCATTTATATGCTCCATAGCTGTTACGTGTGATTAGCCTGATCTCTACATGCACCATAGCTAACCAACGGTTAGCCTGACTTTATATGAACCATAGCTAACCAACGGTTAGCCTGACTTTATATGAACCATAGCTAATCACATGTAACCAGCCTGATCAAGTTCCCAAGCCGATCACATATTAAAGCTAGTACTCACACACTTAGTCATAGAACTCTTGCTCATGGACATAATGTTTCTTTCCTGCATTTACTTACAGTATTTTTCTCATTGTACATTCTCGTACCTATACATGCATCTGGTATATTTCCATCTAGAACTGCTACATAGTTTATGTCATTTATATAGAACTGCTATTTAGAGATGTACTTTGCTCCTTCCTGACTGGAAAATATTTTTTCCAGACTGTGACCTTAGTAGACTGGTTTCTGACACTTGGGGATTGTAAGTCAAGGATTGCAGGTATGATATGTTGTCATTAGACTTGTATTGTATTCTTTTATTCTTCATTTCCTATCGTGCTGTAGTTGTGATTGAGTATTTCTAGATTTATCTTTGATATCCACTTCTCCTTATGGAGTTGGATACCAGAGTGAGATTGTTTAGATAGTACTTGACCTAGACAGCGTTCTACCGCCGATGCTGCGGCGTAGGCTGGACGTACCCACGCATTCGTGCCCCTAAACCGGGTGCGGGTCGTGACACATATGTACTCATTTTAACCATTCTACGCTATCATATTTCAGTTAGAATCACCCATCCATACTCGTTTTTACCATTCCACGTCCGTTTTAATACGATATTTTGGTTAGAATCACCGATCTAAACCTGCTTTCGGCATTCTAAGCTCATTCTATACCATATTTTGGTTAGAATCACCCATATTTCGGTTCGAATCACCCGTTTATAATCGTTCTAACTATTCTATGAGCATTTGATGCCTTATTTCGGTCAATATCGTATTTTTATACTCGTTTCACCAATCCGGGCCAGTAATATACCTTAGCTTGGATACAATCTTCCGTTTATACTCGTTTTCACACCGATCTACGCCCATTCAACACAATAGTTTTCGGTTAGAATCACATATCTACGCTCGTTTTCTCCATTCTACACTTGTTTTATACCACATTCTGCTTAGAATCACCCATCCATAATCTTTTTGATCATCCAAAGCTCATTCTATTCTATATTTCGGTTAGAATCACCTATTTATACTTGTTTTCACCAATCTAAGCTCATTCTATGACATAATTTCGCTTAGAATCATCTATCTATACTCGTTTTTACCAATCTAAGCCTATTCTACACCATATTTCGGTAAGAACCACCCATCTGTACTCGTTTTAACCATTCTACGCTCATTCTATATCATATTTCAGTTAGAATTACCAATCTACACTCGCTTTCACCATTCTACGTCCGTTCGATACCATATTCTGGTTATAATCACCAATCTAAGCACGTTTTCAGCATTCTAAGCTCATTCTATACCATATTTCGGTTAGAGTCGCTCATTTATACTCTTTTCCATTATTCTACGATCATTTGGTACCTTAATTCGATTGCAATCACCTTTCAGTACCCGTTTCCACCAATCCACACCACTTTTATACCCTATTTTGGTTAGAATCACCCAGCCATCTATACTCGTTTTCCCCAATCTACGCACATTCTACACCATATTTTATTCAGAATCACTCATCTATACTCGTTTTTACGATTCCAACCCTATTTTATACCACGTTTCGATTAGAATCAGTGATCTAAACTCGTTTTCATCATCCTACGATCGTGTTATACCATATTTCGGTTCGAATCACCCGTCTATACTCGTTTTCCCCATTCTACGATCATTTGATACCTTGTTTTGATTACAATCACATTTCAGTACTCGTCTCCGCAAATTCACGCCACTTTTTTACCCTATTTTTTTGTTGGAATCCCCCCATCTATGCTTGTTTCCACCAATCTACTACGCACATTCTACACCATATCTCGGTTAGAAGCACTCATCTATAATTGTTTTCACGATTCTACCCCTGTTCTATACCACATTTCGATTAGAATCGGCAATCTAAACTCGTTTTCATCATCCTACGATCATATTATACCATATCTCGGTTCGAATCACCCATTTGTACTCGGTTTTAACCGTTTTACGAGCATTTGATGCCTTATTTCGGTTAGAATCGTATTTCTATACTCGTTTCACCAATGTATGCCAGTTATAAACCTTGTTTCGGTTAGAATATCTCGTTTGCACTCGTTTTTGACCATTCTATGCCCATTCTACACCGTACTTCTGCTTGAATCACCCACCTATGCTCGCTTTTAAGGTTCTGCCACTGTTTTATATAATATTTCGATTACAATCAATGATCCAAATTCGTTTTCATTATTCTACGATCATATTATACCATATTTCGGTTCAAATCACCCGTTTACACTCGTTTTCTCCATTTCACGAGCATTTGATACCCTTATTTCGGTTATGATCTCATTTATATACTCGTTTCAACAACCTAGGCCAGTTATACACCTAATTTCGGTTTGAATCTCCCGTCTATACTCGTTTTCAACCATTCTACGTCCGTTCTACACCACAGTTTTGGTTAGAATCACACATCCGTGCTCGGTTTTACCATCCTACAGCTGTTTTATACCCACATCTCGGTTAGAATCACCCATCTATACTCATCTTGATCATCCTAACGCTCATTCTATTCCATATTTCGGTTAGAATCACCTATTTATACTTGTTTTCACCAATCTAAGCTCGTTCTATACCATAATTAGAAATCACCCGCCTATATTCGTTTTCACAAATCTATGCCTATTCTAAACCATATTTCGGTTAGAATTACCCATATGTACTCATTTTAACCATTCTAACGCTATCATGTTTCAGTTAGAATCACCCATCCATACTCGTTTTTACCATTCCACGTCCGTTTTAATACGATATTTTGGTTAGAATCACCGATCTAAACCTGCTTTCGGCATTCTAAGCTCATTCTATACCATATTTTGGTTAGAATCACCCATATTTCGGTTCGAATCACCCGTTTATAATCGTTCTAACTATTCTATGAGCATTTGATGCCTTATTTCGGTCAATATCGTATTTTTATACTCGTTTCACCAATCCGGGCCAGTAATATACCTTAGCTTGGATACAATCTTCCGTTTATACTCATTTTCACCGATCTACGCCCATTCAACACAATAGTTTCGGTTAGAATTACATATCTACGCTCGTTTTCTCCATTCTACACTTGTTTTATACCACATTCTGCTTAGAATCACCCATCCATAATCTTTTTGATCATCCAAAGCTCATTCTATTCTATATTTCGGTTAGAATCACCTATTTATACTTGTTTTCACCAATCTAAGCTCATTCTATGCCATAATTTCGCTTAGAATCATCCATCTATACTCGTTTTCACCAATCTAAGCCTATTCTACACCATATTTCGGTAAGAACCACCCATCTGTACTCGTTTTAACCATTCTACGCTCATTCTATATCATATTTCAGTTAGAATCACCCATCTACACTTGCTTTCACCATTCTACGTCCGTTCGATACCATATTCTGGTTATAATCACCAATCTAAGCACGTTTTCAGCATTCTAAGCTCATTCTATACCATATTTCGGTTAGAGTCGCTCATTTATACTCTTTTCCACCATTCTACGATCATTTGGTACCTTAATTCGATTGCAATCACCTTTCAGTACCCGTTTCCACCAATCCACACCACTTTTATACCCTATTTTGGTTAGAATCACCCACCCATCTATACTCGTTTTCCCCAATCTACGCACATTCTACACCATATTTTATTCAGAATCACTCATCTATACTCGTTTTTACGATTCCAACCCTATTTTATACCACGTTTCGATTAGAATCAGTGATCTAAACTCGTTTTCATCATCCTACGATCGTGTTATACCATATTTCGGTTCGAATCACCCGTCTATACTCGTTTTCCCCATTCTACGATCATTTGATACCTTGTTTCGATTACAATCACATTTCAGTACTCGTCTCCGCAAATCCACGCCACTTTTTTACCCTATTTTTTTGTTGGAATCCCCCATCTATGCTTGTTTCCACCAATCTACTACGCACATTCTACACCATATCTCGGTTAGAAGCACTCATCTATACTTGTTTTCACGATTCTACCCCTGTTCTATACCACATTTCGATTAGAATCGGCAATCTAAACTCGTTTTCATCATCCTACGATCATATTATACCATATCTCGGTTCGAATCACCCATTTGTACTCGGTTTTACCGTTTTACGAGCATTTGATGCCTTATTTCGGTTAGAATCGTATTTTTATACTCGTTTCACCAATGTATGCCAGTTATAAACCTTGTTTCGATTAGAATATCTCGTTTGCACTCGTTTTTGACCATTCTATGCCCATTCTACACCGTACTTCTGCTTGAATCACCCACCTATGCTCGCTTTTAAGGTTCTGCCACTGTTTTATATAATATTTTGATTACAATCAATGATCCAAATTCGTTTTCATTATTCTACGATCATATTATACCATATTTCGGTTCAAATCACCCGTTTACACTCGTTTTTCTCCATTTCACGAGCATTTGATACCTTATTTCGGTTATGATCTCATTTATGGACTCGTTTCAACAACCTAGGCCAGTTATACACCTAATTTCGGTTTGAATCTCCCGTCTATACTCGTTTTCAACCATTCTACGTCCGTTCTACACCACAGTTTTGGTTAGAATCACACATCCGTGCTCGGTTTTACCATCCTACAGCTGTTTTATACCACATCTCGGTTAGAATCACCCATCTATACTCATCTTGATCATCCTACGCTCATTCTATTCCATATTTCGGTTAGAATCACCTATTTATACTTGTTTTCACCAATCTAAGCTCGTTCTATACCATAATTAGAATCACCCGCCTATATTCGTTTTCACAAATCTATGCCTATTCTAAACCATATTTCGGTTAGAATCACCCATATGTACTCGTTTTAACCATTCTACGCTATCATGTTTCAGTTAGAATCACCCATCCATACTCGTTTTCACCATTCCACGTCCGTTTTAATACGATATTTTGGTTAGAATCACCGATCTAAACCTGCTTTCGGCATTCTAAGCTCATTCTATACCATATTTTGGTTAGAATCACCCATATTTCGGTTCGAATCACCCGTTTATAATCGTTCTAACTATTCTATGAGCATTTGATGCCTTATTTCGGTCAATATCGTATTTTTATACTCGTTTCACCAATCCGGGCCAGTAATATACCTTAGCTTGGATATAATCTTCCGTTTATACTCGTTTTCACCGATCTACGCCCATTCAACACAATAGTTTCGGTTAGAATCACATATCTACGCTCGTTTTCTCCATTCTACACTTGTTTTATACCACATTCTGCTTAGAATCACCCATCCATAATCTTTTTGATCATCCAAAGCTCATTCTATTCTATATTTCGGTTAGAATCACCTATTTATACTTGTTTTCACCAATCTAAGCTCATTCTATGCCATAATTTCGCTTAGAATCATCCATCTATACTCGTTTTCACCAATCTAAGCTATTCTACACCATATTTCGGTAAGAACCACCCCATCTGTACTCGTTTTAACCATTCTACGCTCATTCTATATCATATTTCAGTTAGAATCACCCATCTACACTCGCTTTCACCATTCTACGTCCGTTCGATACCATATTCTGGTTATAATCACCAATCTAAGCATGTTTTCAGCATTCTAAGCTCATTCTATACCATATTTCGGTTAGAGTCACTCATTTATACTCTTTTCCACCATTCTACGATCATTTGGTACCTTAATTCGATTGCAATCACCTTTCAGTACCCGTTTCCCACCAATCCACACCACTTTCATACACTATTTTGGTTAGAATCACCCACCCATCTATACTCGTTTTCCCCCAATCTACGCACATTCTACACCATATTTTTATTCAGAATCACTCATCTATACTCGTTTTTACGATTCCAACCCTATTTTATACCACGTTTCGATTAGAATCAGTGATCTAAACTCGTTTTCATCATCCTATAATCGTGTTATACCATATTTCGGTTCGAATCACCCGTCTATACTCGTTTTCCCCATTCTACGATCATTTGATACCTTGTTTCGATTACAATCACATTTCAGTACTCGTCTCCGCAAATCCACGCCACTTTTTTACCCTATTTTTTTGTTGGAATCCCCCATCTATGCTTGTTTCCACTAATCTACTACGCACATTCTACACCATATCTCGGTTAGAAGCACTCATCTATACTTGTTTTCACGATTCTACCCCTGTTCGATACCACATTTCGATTAGAATCGGCAATCTAAACTCGTTTTCATCATCCTACGATCATATTATACCATATCTCGGTTCGAATCACCCATTTGTACTCGGTTTTACCGTTTTACGAGCATTTGATGCCTTATTTCGGTTAGAATCGTATTTCTATACTCGTTTCACCAATGTATACCAGTTATAAACCTTGTTTCGGTTAGAATATCTTGTTTGCACTCGTTTTTGACCATTCTATGCCCATTCTACACCCGTACTTCTGCTTGAATCACCCACCTATGCTCGCTTTTAAGGTTCTGTTACTGTTTTATATAATATTTCGATTACAATCAATGATCCAAATTCGTTTTCATTATTCTACGATCATATTATACCATATTTCGGTTCAAATCACCCGTTTACACTCGTTTTCTCCATTTCACGAGCATTTGATACCTTATTTCGGTTATGATCTCATTTATGTACTCGTTTCAACAACCTAGGCCAGTTATACACCTAATTTCGGTTTGAATCTCCCGTCTATACTCGTTTTCAACCATTCTACGTCCGTTCTACACCACAGTTTTGGTTAGAATCACACATCCGTGCTCGTTTTTACCATCCTACAGCTGTTTTATACCACATCTCGGTTAGAATCACCCATCTATACTCATCTTGATCATCCTACGCTCATTCTATTCCATATTTCGGTTAGAATCACCTATTTATACTTGTTTTCACCAATCTAAGCTCGTTCTATACCATAATTAGAATCACCCGCCTATATTCGTTTTCACAAATCTATGCCTATTCTAAACCATATTTCGGTTAGAATCACCCATATGTACTCGTTTTAAACCATTCTACGCTATCATGTTTCAGTTAGAATCACCCATCCATACTCGTTTTCACCATTCCACGTCCGTTTTAATACGATATTTTGGTTAGAATCACCGATCTAAACCTGTTTTCGGCATTCTAAGCTCATTCTATACCATATTTTGGTTAGAATCACCCATATTTCGGTTCGAATCACCCGTTTATAATCGTTCTAACTATTCTATGAGCATTTGATGCCTTATTTCGGTCAATATCGTATTTCTATACCCGTTTCACCAATCCGGGCCAGTAATATACCTTAGCTTGGATACAATCTTCCGTTTATACTCGTTTTCACCGATCTACGCCCATTCAACACAATAGTTTCGGTTAGAATCACATATCTACGCTCGTTTTCTCCATTCTACACTTGTTTTATACCACATTCTGCTTAGAATCACCCATCCATAATCTTTTTGATCATCCAAAGCTCATTCTATTCTATATTTCGGTTAGAATCACCTATTTATACTTGTTTTCACCAATCTAAGCTCATTCTATGCCATAATTTTGCTTAGAATCATCCATCTATACTCGTTTTCACCAATCTAAGCCTATTCTACACCATATTTCGGTAAGAACCACCCATCTGTACTCGTTTTAACCATTCTACGCTCATTTTATATCATATTTCAGTTAGAATCACCCATCTACACTCGCTTTCACCATTCTACGTCCGTTCGATACCATATTCTGGTTATAATCACCAATCTAAGCACGTTTTCAGCATTCTAAGCTCATTCTATACCATATTTCGGTTAGAGTCGCTCATTTATACTCTTTTCCACCATTCTACGATCATTTGGTACCTTAATTCGATTGCAATCACCTTTCAGTACCCGTTTCCACCAATCCACACCACTTTTATACCCTATTTTGGTTAGAATCACCCACCCATCTATACTCGTTTTCCCCAATCTACGCACATTCTACACCATATTTTATTCAGAATCACTCATCTATACTCGTTTTTACGATTCCAACCCTATTTTATACCACGTTTCGATTAGAATCAGTGATCTAAACTCGTTTTCATCATCCTACGATCGTGTTATACCATATTTCGGTTCGAATCACCCGTCTATACTCGTTTTCCCCATTCTACGATCATTTGATACCTTGTTTCGATTACAATCACATTTCAGTACTCGTCTCCGCAAATCCACGCCACTTTTTTACCCTATTTTTTGTTGGAATCCCCCATCTATGCTTGTTTCCACCAATCTACTACGCACATTCTACACCATATCTCGGTTAGAAGCACTCATCTATACTTGTTTTCACGATTCTACCCCTGTTCTATACCACATTTCGATTAGAATCGGCAATCTAAACTCGTTTTCATCATCCTACGATC
>JAYESA010002178.1:0-28505 GCA_036927795.1 Iris macrosiphon
TTTATTTACTGGACTTTTGGCATATTTTTATGTATCTTGTTACGTCCCTCTGAGGACCTGGTCCCTTTCCAGGTGTAGACGACCATGATTATTCGCAGGAGCATAGATCAGGACTTTCTACTCTATTCTCTTTCGAGGAGGTCTTACCTTCGAGCCTCTCTGATCATTAGATGATGTACATATTATATTTTCTTTCCTATCCTACTTTGGTAGTGGATTTGTCTCTACCCAACTATTAGTTCTTCTCGACTATTTCATACTTGGTTCATTGTCATGTTTGGTTATTTATTTTTAATTGGTTTTCTGGATGAGATTAGTATTGCCTGTGAATTATGCCATTATATACCACTTGTAAATTATTATTCATAATACAACGTATATATGTGTTATGATTTTCATATATTGGAGTTGCTATATACATATGGCTGGCATGTTCATGTATTTTTAGTCCTACATATTTTGGGAATAGGGCGTGAGATATTTTTGTGGTGGCCCATACAGGCCGAGAAAATATATTGTCTCGGTTACGTTCTTGTACGAGCAATCTTGTGAATATGATTAGATTATAACATCTCATCCACTTATTTAATCATCTTCCTTGATTTTGTTTCGAATTCTCATTTGACTGCTTGAATTACATCTTGCATGATTATTTCACAACGTTAATCTTATCTTTCTTTCATTCTTGATAGAGGCTATGAAGGTGACTTGTACTAGGTATGTAGGCTTCATTGGTCAATTACACCATTAGTTGAGTTCTTGTAAGTTGGATAGTGTAGATGAGTTTAAGGGAATGGTGTATAAAAGATAAGAAAAAAGTGCTAGTTTGGCTCACCATAACCTTTTAGAAAGAACTACTAGTTGACAATGAAGTGTTAATGACTATAGTAAATTATTATGAATATGGTTCAGTTTTAATTTCGAGGACGAAATTCTTGTAAGTTTGGTAGAAAGTAAACACCCTAATTTTAATTTATAATTTTAGTATTTTTATTAAATTATTGATTTTTTTTTTGTCTATTTTGTTGGTTAATAAAAAATTTACTTCTTTGATTTAATTAATTGTATAAATACTTATTTAGAATCATCTTCAGGGTATTTTAGAATTTTTTGGATTTCTTAGAATTTTTGGATAATTAAAACCTAAAAAACATAATTTTTTAGGGCTTCTATGATTTACTATGAGACCATACTTGCATATTATTTCTAATATATATATATATATATATATATATATATATATATATATATATATAATTTTATAAATTATATTAATGCATAAAATAAATCTATCAACTATCCACAAGGTCTCCTTCATGAAATAAATTAAGGTAAAATTACGGTTGCTCCATAAAATCTCTAAATGCACAATCACCTAGAAATAAAAATTCAATAAATTCTATTTCTTCTAATTAGCTACTAAATACTATAACTCAATTAAATAATTAATTAAATAGTTAATACGGTTTTTAAAATTAGGGGTTTTACAGCGACGTCTATACCTGACATTGCTAAACGTCGCAAAAGTTTTAATATACTGCGACATATAAGGTGTGGAGTCGATAAACGTCATCGTTATTAAAAATATAGGGACGTTTACCTACTAGTCAACAACGTTAGATTTCATAATAGTAAAGGTAATTGCTAAACATCGTTGAAAGTCGTTGATAGCGACGTATTGCGACGTCATTTAGATACGTCGCTAATTATAATAAAATTAGCGACGTCGCCTTCAGCGATCCGTGGCACACAAATATATTTTAATTTTGAATAAAATAATATAAAATACTAATTTAATTTAATTATGTTCTAATTTTAGGGATAATTCTAGAATTTAGTTTAAAGAAAACTAATTTTACGAATACGTGATCCGTGGAACGCAAATCGATGCGTTCTATTGACCAAAAAGTCAACCGACATAAAACTAAGATTTGTATGTGAAGTTATATATATTTCAGCACTACATAATGTTAGAATCAACAATTTTACCAAATCTCGAACAGGTAAAGAATTATCGCCCATATGACGCACAAATGATAGTTTTTATTGGTTTTCTAGTTACTTCTAGGTTGCACAAATTTGTTAGAATAGTTAACTAGTATATTTAATTCTGAGAAAAATATATGTTATATTTCATCATGTCAGCTTTCCAAAATTTTAAACATATCATTATTCTGAGTTCGAGATCTCCCAAAATCTCAAAAATACCAAAACGTGTCAGATTTTGGATAACTGGCACTCCATGAATTTTCCAGAAATTTAGGTTCAGAATTTTTGAAAATAAATTAGCTATTCAGAAAATATACCTCGAGATAGTTCCAACACAAGAAACGAAAACACATTTGAAGTCCGGAGCTAGGAGATATGGCTACGGGAAGTTGAGAAAATCTTAGATGAAACCTCCTCAAAGTCTCTCTCTCTCTCTCTCTCTCTCTCTCTCTCTCATCTAATTTTGGCAGAAATAATGAAACCCTACCTATGCACACATATATATAAGCAGTAGCCGATGGGTGGGCCCATAAGGGTAGGTTAGTGCTGACTGTGTATGCTGATTGGGTATTTAGTTAGTTTTTAATTTCAGAAATTATTTATTAATCAATTTTTAAACTAAACAACTCCAAATAAATATGTAACAATATCAAAAAATTCTAAATTTTTTTTAGAAAATATAAAATACTATTATAGACCCTAAAAAAATACTTGGGTCCACTTTATGGTCATTGTCTTCTATAGTAAATTCTAAAAGTCCTAAAAAATTAGTTATTAGCCTATTTTAAAACTAAATAAATCCAAATAAATTATAATTTTTTAAAATAAATTATATAAAATATATTTATTATTTTAATCTAATTATTATATATATATATATATATATATATATATATATATATATATATATATATATATATATAGAGAGAGAGAGAGAGAGAGAGAGAGAGACAGAGAGAGAGAGTTTATTATAAGAAATGAAAAAGAATTAGAAAAGAATAGAAAAGAAAAAAAAAAGAAATGGAATTAGAAGAAAAAGAATAAAAGGAAAAAAAATAACTTTTAAAACCCTAAACCATTAGTAACTAAACCCGACCCTAACCTACCCGGCCTACACCCGCGAAGAAACCAACAGCAGCAACAGCCGGGTGTAAACCTACCCCCGCGCGAGAAAGAACCCCCTGCTCTCTCATATATATATATATATATATATATATATATATATATATATATATATATATATATATATATATATGTTAGATGTAAACCTCCAGATTTTTCAGGAATTTAAAAATGAATTTTCAAGAATTTTCTGTATTTTTTAACTAATTAAAATAAATGTTTTCTGGTATAGAATAATTTTTATTATTTTATTAAATATTAAAATATTATAAAAATAATATTTTTGGGTGTAAAATAATTAATTAGACTTAGTGTAATTTTTCTGGAATTTATTGGACCCCAGAACTATTTTTTAAAGACCTAAAGACTAAGTTTTTAAATAAACCAATACAAACCAACCTGAACCAAACCAAACCAACCGGTTTAGTCTTGAACCAAACCCACCCTGAACCGACCCAACCCTAGCGGGTCGGATTCGGATCTGAACCCGACCCGCAACCCGACCCGACCCGTTACCCTTTCTTCTGTAACCGAAACTAACCCCCCGATTCCTCTCCTCCGTAGTTACTAGGCCGTTCCCCGACCCGCCGCCGGCGGTTACAGCTCCGCCCCCGCCCCGCGGCGGTTTCGCCTCACCTGCTCCCCGTGCTTCTCCCTCTCCCGACTGTCCACCTCCTCTACCCCGTCTCTCCTCCTATAAAACCCTCTACCCGGCCGCCCCTTCACCCATCACACCTCCACCATCATCCTCTGACCACCACCCTCCACCGTACTCCGACGATCCTCCGGCCGAGCTCCTCTACGGCGAAGAACCGATGAACCCCCAACTACTCCCCGCCGACCCCAGCAGTCGCAACACCTCGCCGCCAGTGAGCTTCGCCGCGCCCTCGCGTACGCCCAATTTTAGTCGATTCCGAGCCATCGTTCTGGTGAGTTTTTCTCTATCCTCACTGCCTCATTTTTCGTTCTGTAGACTCGAGCACGTACCCTATATGACCCTATCAAACCCCGTGTAACTCGTTTGGGGTATCGCATCCCGTGGCGATCGCAAACTGCGACGCAAAATCAGGAAAATAATCCCCTTTTCTAAAAATTCAGAAAATGTCCCGAACTTCCCAGTTCGCGACCATTTTGCGACCAACCTGTTAAATATTTTCAAAATTGGCTTGATCAGTAATTTAGACTATATGAACAAGTTTTAACCCTATTTTTAGTTTAATTTATTGAGCTGTAGTTTGTAATATTTTTGAGGGTGAAAATGACCAAAATATTGGTTATTTAAAAAATCCAAATTTCTCGGAACTGGATACGCCTCGCTAAATGGGATGACTTGGCCTTTGCGAACTTTACCGAAAGGTGCGCGCCATCGATACGGACGTTTAGGATTTCGCAGAAGTTGATTTGGATGTGCGTGCATACCGGAATCAACGCGTATCCGTCGACAACACCCCGTATCGGTCCTGTTCTGAAACTCGTTGTAACTTCGTGTGTGCTCGTCATTTCAAAACGAAACTTATGTCATCGTACTCGTAGCAATACGTTGGTTCTGTGACCCAAGTTTGGTTCGATTCTGAGAATGTTGACAAAATTCCGTATCGTGGGCCCCACGGCTCCACTTGATGGGCGATTTTGTGATCAGCTCATCAAAATCTAGTTCTGGACATTTCGTTGGGTTCGTATCGTCGTTCTGGACTTGTATACACTAAGTTTGATGAATTTGGAAAATATTATCTCTGGCATATTTTTTGGTGCGAAGCGGGCCACATGTGGACCCCGCTTTGACCAGAAACTGTCACTTTTGCCCCTGTATCCAAATTGTACTTATGGACAGGCAATTCTAGCTGTTTGATATCTTCTGATCATGATGGTAATATTTATTTGAGTAACCGGAGGAGTACCTACAAATCTCGCTGATACCAGAGCAGTAGTTGGAGTCCGAACCCCAAGCAAGTGTACCTTGCCAATCTTGCAGTAATTGCTACATGTTATTTCTTTGATTTATTTATATGTTGTATCTGTTCAACCTAGGACCGTGTGACATTACTTAACGTCTGAATAATATTCGGGTGTCAACGCCGTACGCGGAGTTGTGTAACGTCACCTAGAGATGGATATCGAAACCCTATATATCTTCGTACTTGTATTATCAAGTACGTCATACCACAGGACACCTGACACTATTCATGAGACAGAATCTTTTTGAGATATTCATGGTGATTCTGTATAGGTTACATGATTCATGACATAGATATTGCATATACCTGGCTATCATTATGACTTGTTGCATTAGATATGATCTTGCATGACATGGACATGAGACATCGTGAACATGAGACGTGTGATTATATTGGGTGGGGAGAGATTTACCATACAAAAGGCTGATTATATATATATTACATTACTGGAGGTGCATTAGACTCAGACACAGAGCTTTGGCACATTACTGGCCCTTCGAGAGAATACTGCTATGGGTTTTCCCGACACAGAGCCTATAGTGGTCTCAGCCTGAGTATGATTCATGCTCTCATATTGCATATCACTTAGTTGGTTATATAGTTTACCCTATTGATTCATTTATTATTATACTGCATTTATTTTGGTTTGAGTTATTCTTGTACCTTGCTATGTCCCCTGAGGACCTGGATCCGGATTATGTTCCCAGGTTTAGCAGAGGATATCTACCCTGAGGTGTACGGGACATGAGTAGTCTTTGGAGCAGTACCAGAACCCGAGGATGAGGTGATCGCCGAGGATTTCTCCTGAGTATCTGTTTATCTATACTCAGTCTTTGATGTTATTAGACTCCTTTATTTATTGTCTAATGAATATTGTATCAGACTTATTATCGGGTTATTCCCCGATATACTTTATTGAGATTTGATGTTGGTTATATTTTATTATGCTGATATTGTTCGTATTTATCTTCTATGGATGAGATTAGATTGTGATATGTTTAGTAGACCTTTATTGTTGTTTTATAGCTTAAGTACACCCTGACGGGTCCATTAAATTGGGTTTGCCCATCGGTGTGTGCTGTTGGCCATTGCCACGTGGCTAGTCCCTCAGTATTTTGGGACTGGGGTGTGACATTAGAAACCCTAAACCCTAACCCTAACCCTAATATATATCCACTCTAAACCCGCCGCCGACCACCTCCTCGACTCTGCCGCCGCCGGAGGAGCCCAGCATCGCCGCCGCGGTCGCACATCCGCGTCACCCGCGCACGCCGTGCAGAGAACTGCAGCGACGAACCTTCCTTCCCACGTAGATTCCTGCCTCTTTTCTCAACCAAATTCGATCCCGTCTTCATCGGTATGATCCCCACCTATCCCTCTCTAAATCTCGTAGATTAGTTTCCATCGTTCAGCGCTAAATCCTAGGTAAAAATCGATACCAAGTCGAGAAAAAAAACCACGTGTTTGAACTACAAAAAACTGCCCCATCGACACATGTTCAAGGACTCGTATCTCCTACCACAGAGATCCAAATTTAGATTTTCTTCTTGCTATGTGAAGATCACCTAACCGAGATTAATTTTTGTTAATTATAATATTTTAATTATTGCTGTATGCTGAGTTTAATCAGATTAAAAATCCAAAAAAACCTGTTTTCGTAAACTTTAAAATTTATGATACCGAGCACGCCCTGCCAAATGGGACCATCCTATCGTGTACTAAGTGCACCGAAAGGTGAACACAATATACCCAGACGTATGGGCTTTCGCGAAAACTGATTCGGACGCGTGTGCGCGTCGGAATCAGCCCGTATCCTCAAAAAATCTCCGTATCGCAACTTTTGCAAAATACTGTACCATTTAGTGTACGCTCGTCAGAATGCGACAAAACTTGTGCTATTAGACTCGTGATATCGCGCTGGTCCTGTGACCCAAGTTTCATGCGATTCTGAGACAGTTGACCAAGCCGCCTGTTTGTGGGCCCCACGGTTGACTTTTTGGACGAATTTGTGTTTGGCTTACCGGAATTCAAAATTGGACATACCGTTGAGTTCGTATTGACATTTAAAATTGGTTTGACCTATAATATATCCCTTTTAGAGACCTTTACCCCTGACACATTTTTCGGTGCAAAGTGGGCCACATATGGATCCCGCTTTGACCATAAATTACCGTTTTGCCCCTGTGTCCAAATTGGACGAAAGGGTAGTGTTTTCTAGATATCTCGCTTATTCTGAGAATGTTGGTGATGTTTATTTCAACATCCAGAGGCATTCATTCTGAGGTCGTAGCTTCTGATCCTGTGTGCTTGACTCCTGGACGTTACACTTTGCAGCTCTTTTGCCAGGCAAGATACCTTGCCAAGTTATTTACAGTACTTTACGTGCTTATTATATTTCTATATATTCATTGTATTTCTGTATATTCATTGTATGAGTAGTTTCTTTCAGTCATTAACATATATTAGATATGTTGACACACACATGACAATTAATATCATGAGAGGACAATCAGTAGGCGTATGGGCTTTAACCACTTTGGCGAACCGTAGTAACTAGCACACACTATGGGAGTCATGTCTGATGGTCACTATCCCCGCGGTATGTCGATTGATGGTGTCACGATGGTCGCTACCCCCGCGGTATAACGGCTGATGATGTTCCTGACGTGTGTGTGAGTTGTAAGATTAGATAGAGTAGCCTACCCTTTCCCATACGTCGAAAAGTTATCCTCATTATGCATTCAAATAGATTGTCTTGTACATCGTACTTATATATTTTTTGTCTATATTGCATGTTTACTGTATTCAAATTTGGCATGCTTCTATGTATCTTGTTACGTCCCTCTGAGGACCTGGTCCCTTTCCAGGTGTAGATGTTCATGACTATTTGTAGGAGCACGGATCAGGACTTACTACTTATCTCTTCCGAGGAGGTCTTACCTTCTGAGCATCCTTGATTATCTCTAGCGATGGATCGCTTCACTGATACCTTTATATCATCATCTTATTTATATTAGAGATTTACCCTTCTCACTCATTTTAGTTTTGTATAGTCATTGGTAATGGATTTATCTCCACCCGACTATCATTGTTGGAATATTCAGACTCATTATTCTAGTTTGGTTATATTCTTTTCTATGACTTATTGTGTGGATGATATTAGGATATTTGTGACTTGTGATACTGTCACGCCCCAGTCCCAAAATGCCGAGGGACTGAGCACGTGAGCAATGGCCAGCAGCACGCACCGATGGACAACCCAATTTAATGGATCCATCAGGGCATGCTTAAGCTGTAGTCTAGCAGTAATAAGTACAAGTCTCAGGTATTTCTAATCTCATCCACAGAAATAGACAGATTAATTGCCAGAAATAATGCAATGGAAATAAATATGCAATATCAAATAAGGTTATCTCGGGAAACAAATCCGAGAATTATTCTGTTACAATTAAGAAAAGACAGGAATTAAAATGCTGGAAAATGTAAATACTGAGTAGTTGAAGCCGGCGCTCAAGAGAAGTCTTCGGCCACTATCTCGTCCTCTGTTCCTGGTTCTGTTTCGAGGAGTGCTCCGGTACCGTACACTTCTGGGTAGTTCTCTTCAGCTGTACCTGGGGACATCATCCATTCCAGGTCCTCAGGGGACATAGCAAGGTACAGAAAAACTCAAGCCAAATGAATATCAGTGCAGCAATAAGATAATCAGCAGGGTAAACTAAGTAACCAACTATGTGATATGCAATATGAGAGCAGCACTAGATCTCAGGCTGAAGCCACTACAAGCTCTGTGTCGGGGAGCCGGTAGCGGCAATAACTATGAATTTCACTATGATATATACTATGTTATATATATATAATATCAGCCTGTAGTCTGTGTGTCTCTCCCCACCCAATGTAATCACGCAAGCCATGACCATAACGTCTCATGTCCATGTCAGCGGGATTATAACTAATGCAGCAAGTCTGGTAGCTATGAATCAAAATGTCTAAGGATGTAACGTCTATGTCATATAACATGCATCCTATACAGAATCACCTTGAATGTCTCAGGAAGACTCTGTCTCATAAAATAGTGTCAAGTGTCCTGGGTTCTGGTGTACTTGATAGGACAAGTACGAAAATAAGGGTATCGATTGTCCATCTCTAATGACGTACCCAACACCGCGTACGGGGTTGGCACCCGACTATGATCGGACACTAAGCACGTCACACGTTTCCTAGGTTAAGCAGTTAAAACAAGTTTACAATTAATTCCACAAGAACTTAAGTAAAATACTATGTCAAGAATTACTGAGATTTGGCAATCTTTACATGTCCATTATTGCATAATTAAATCCAGAAAATAATTAGCAAGCTGCAGTGTTTGGCAAGGTACACTTGCCTGGGGTTCCTGTTCCAATTGCGGCTCTGACTTCAGCTGAAATTGCAGGCGGTACTCCGATTGCTGAAACAAACATCTCCATCAGATCCAGAAAATATCAATCAGCTAGGAACGCCTGTCCTTGGGTCCAATTTGGAGACAAGGGCAGAAACGGCAGTTTCGGGCCAAAACGGGGTCCACCGGTGGGCCCGCTTTGCACCGAAAAACGCGTCAGGGTCAACGGTCTCCAAATTCACCAAACTCAGTGTCAACAGGTCAGGAACGCTGATACGAACCCAACGTAACTTTCAGAATTGAATTCCGATGAGCCGTTCACAAAATCGCCCGTCGAGCGGGGCCTGTGGGGCCCACAACACGCGATTTCGTCAACGTTCTCAGAATCGAACCAAACTTGACCCACAGGACCAGCGTATCGCTACGAGTCCGATGGCGCAAGTTTCGTTTCAATCCGACGTGTGTACACAAAGTTAGGTCAAATTGCAGAAAAGACGGATACGGGGCGATGTCCGCGGATACGCGTTGATTCCGGTGTGCACGCACACCCAAATCAGCTTCCGCGAAATCCCACACGTCCGTATCGACGAGGCGCACGTATCTGTGAAGACCACACGCGACCAAGTCGTCCCGTTTGGCGGGACGTACTCAGTTCCGGGGTGAATCGGGGTCTGGGTTTTTCCTGTTTTTAGATCACGGTGTGCGATCACCACAGGACGCGATGCCCCGAGCGGTTTGTCCGGGCACCGAGAGGGTCATACAGGCTTCGCGTAGGAATTTACGGAATCGAAATCGGGGTTACGAGCAGGAAGTTGTGAGTACCTGAAGGGGACCGAGAAATCGGGATTTTCTGTGTCCGAACCGTGTCCTGGACACGTGTCCAGTGCTGTGTCCGGCCTAGGGCAGTGCTGTGTCCGCGCGTGTCCGCGGCTTTGGGGGTCTGGCCGTCGGAAGGAGGTCGGGGACGGGGTCGTCGGGGCTCGGGACGCGGGCGGTGGCGGGCAGTGGGTCGCCGGAGGCTCGGGGCGGCTCGGCTCCGCTGGAGAAGAGTGAGGAGGAAGAAGGGAAGCTGGAGAGGGGCGGCTCTCGGCGGGGCACTGGTCGGCGGGCTCCGGTGAGGGGGTGAGCTAGGTGGCTGAGGGAGGAGGTCGACGGTGGGTCGCCGGACGGGGGCTCGCCGGAGTAGGGAGTTAGGGCTTGGGGTTTGGGGAAGACGGGAGGCGGATGGGGGTATAAATAGGGGCTCGAGAGGCTGGGGTTGGCCGAGGGCGTGGCCGGGGAACGCGGAAGGGCGTCGGGTCGTGGGGGCGTGGACGGGGCGACGTGGCTGCGGGTTTTCCGGCGGGCGGCGTGGGGTCGAACGTGGGGGAGTCGGGGGACAGGGGTGACCGATAGCGGGTTCGGGTCGGGCGGCGGGCTCCGGGTGAGTGACCCGCCCGACCCGCTAAGGAGTGAGGGCTGGGCTTAGACCCATGGGCTCGGCCCACTGGGCCGGGCCGGGCCCAAAGCTGAATATTAATTAATAATAATAGAAATAATAATAATATTAATAAATAATAATAATAATAAATATCAGTTAATTAATTAAATAAATAATAAATACTTTTTAGGCATTTAAAAATAGGTCCGGGGCCCGATAAATTCCAGAAAAATTGCCCTAAGTCCAGTTTTTCATTTTACACCCAAAAATATTATTTTCATAATATTTTAATATTGTATAATATCAAATAAAAATCATTGAATAATTAAAACCCTGTTTTTAAATTACAGAAAATTCCCAGAAAATTCCAGAAAATTGTGAAAAATCCAGTTTTTAAAATTTTGAAAATTCAGGGGGTTTACAGATACTATATATACCACATGTGAGTTTATATTCATATTACAGTGTACGTGTATATTATGATATCCATATATTAGAGTTGCCATATACATACGGCTGATATGCTTACGTGTTCCTAGTCCTATGTATTTTGGGACTGGAGCGTGACATATTTTTGTGGTGGCCCATGCAGGTCGAGAGCATATTGTCTCGGTTATGTTACTGTACCGAGCAAGCCTGCGCATATGATTAGAATATAGGATCTCATCCACTTACTTAATCACCTCCCTTGATTGTTTCGCATTCTCATTTGATTGCTTGCATTGCATCTTGCTTGATCCCTTCTCAACATCAATCTTATCTTTTCTTTCGTGCTTGAAAAGGGTTAGGAAGATTACTTGTACTAGGTATATCCACTCTAATGTTCAATAACACTATTAGTTAAATTTTTGTAAGTTGATATTATGCCTCATAACCTAGTATCACATAGTCTTTTGATCAATTAATGAAATATAAATGAATGACACCAACTATAGGCTTGCATAAGAAGATAATGTTTATCTAGACTATAGAACTTTAGTGTTTATCTAGACTGTAGAACTTAGAGGCCCATACACCCATTTGATTGACTTTAGACTTAGACAAGAAATTAGTATGGCAACTGTAGAGGCACAACATCGGTCTTCTTGGTGAACTTAAATTATTCTGTACCTTCCTCCATCATAATCAAGCGTACTTATATTTTTTTTGTACTACCTCGACTTATGCTACTATTATAGCCTAGTTTTGCAAGCTTATTCTTTTATTGAGCTTGTTCATGACATATGTATTATTGGGGGCCCACACTAATACATTGTCTAAATCAAAATTGGTGTATTATGGTCTGATCAACCGTAGTGCGCTTGGTTCGCTCTTTGTATCACTACTTTATGTGGATTGAGATATAGTTGACTCAACTTGTTAGACGGATATACTTGCCCTCTAGACTGGTCAGAGCATATCATGTCAGGTACATAACTGTTCTGATATGAACATGCGTATAGGAATTTACTAAAATAAAATTTTAATCCACAACTTCCTTGGCAACTCCCTTTCAAATTCTCTAATCCCTTTGAATCCCGTACTTGTATTATATCACCTCCTCTTGAACTCTTTATTATTGTTTTTCGTCTTCCCCTATTTCAGAAAGATGAACGTTCGTGCTTAGTATAAGTTTGATACACGGATAGTACTAGATATACCCCATAGGCAAAGCACTCATAATGACAAATAAGGGAGCTCAGGCACATGAAGTCATAGATACAGATACGACCTTAGTTATATTTTCCATTGCATACTCATGATCCCCTTTATGACACAGGATCTTAGGTGCATAGCAGACGTAGAATTATATATAAGGTAGTTTAGCAGATATGAGGATGTATTGATATTCTACCCAGATGGCATACACGCGATGCTAATGGATGACGCGAGTAGCAGTAGTAGTATTCTCTTCCTATCACCATCTCGTCCCTTGGGTGGCTCATCTTCTCTTCCATATCCATTCCTTATCTAGTTCTTAACTCTTCCTATCATAGTCGTATCTCTTCGTGCCATTATGAATTGTTTGATTATTATCAACCTCACCCTTATTTTGTTAGTTAAAACATAAATGTGTTAGTAATGATTGATAACTAAATGATGAGTTAATAATAATAACCCTTATGTATATGCACTATAACAATATCGGTATTCTTTTATTAATTTAACCCTTAAGTAGCATCATTTAGCCTAATGGAAATTTGTTAAATTGTTTGAAATAGTTCATACTCCTAATAGTTTAATAAAGTTAGTCAAGACCTAAAGTGTTGCCCTAAAATTAGACTATACTTAGAAAAGAGTTGAAGGCACTTGTTACGAACTGACTACTATGATAATTCTCTGGCGAAGTAGCGACAACTGCAGCTAGACCGTTATAGTAAGAGTAGTCGAAGTATTTACAGACATACTGGTCAGGTGGCATGGCAGTATTAGACTACGATACTTGACGGTTACAAAGAAAAATTATGGTTGTGAGATTCCAGACAGGTATCCCAAGATTCTCGACCCAATAAATATATTCGTCTTACAACCTAGACAATAGCCTCAAGAGACTGTGACTACTAGTAGAACTCTTATAAATTGGGTAGTGTAGACGAGTTAGAGGATAATAGGATAGTGTATGGACAATAAATGAGAAGTGTTAGAATGACAGACCATGACTTTTAGGAAGCACTGCTAGATAGGTATGTAGTGTGATAACTATAGGGATTATTATGATAGTGGGTTAGTGTCAATTTCGAGGACAAAATTTTTGTAAGTTGGGTAGAATGTAAAACCCATAATTTTAAAAACCATATTAACTATTTAATTAATTATTTAATTGAGTTATAGTATTTAGTAGCTAATTAGAAGAAGTAGAATTTATTGGATTTTTATTTCTAGGTGATTGTGCATTTAGAGATTTTATGGAGCAACCGTAATTTTACCTTAATTTATTCCATGTAGGAGACTTTGTGGACAGTTGATAGATTTATTGTATGCATTAATATAATTTCTAGAATTATATATATATATATATATATATATATATATATATATATAGAGAGAGAGAGAGAGAGAGAGAGAGAGAGAGAGAGAGAGAGAGAGAGAGTTTATTATAAGAAATAAAAAAAGAATTAGAAAAGAAATAGAAATAGAAAAGAAAAGAATAAGAAATGGAATTAGAAGAGAAAGAATAAAAGAAAAAAGAAAAGAAAATAACTATTAAAACCCTAAACCCATTAGTAACTAAACCTGACCCTATACTACCCGGCCCACACCCATGAAGAAACCAACAGCAGCAACAGCCGAGTGTAAACCTACCCCCGCACGAGAAAGAACCCCCCCTGTTCTCATATATATATATATATATATATATATCCCCTAAACCCTAAACCTAATCTATCTCCACTCTAAACCCGCCACCGACGACCTCCTCGACTCCGCCGCAGCCGGAGGAGCCCAGCATCGCCGCCGCGGCCGCACATCTGCGTCACTCGCGCGCGCCGTGCAGAGAACTGCAGCGACGAACCTTCCTTCCCGCGTAGATTTCTGACTCCTCGCTCAACCAAATTCGATCCCGTCTTCACCGATATGATCCCCACCCATCACTCTCTAAATTCCGTAGATTAGTTCCCATCGTTCAGCGCTAAACCCTAGGTAAAAATTGACGCCAAGTCGAGGAAAAAACTACATTTTTGAACTTCAGAAAACTGCCCCATCGACCCATGTTCAAGGACTCGTATATCCTACCACAGAGATCCAAATTTAGATTTTCTTCTTGCTATATGAAGACCACCTAACCGAGATTAATTTCTGTCAATTACAATATTTTAATTATTGTTGTATGCTAAGTTTAATCAGATTAAAAATCCAGAAAAACCTGTTTTTTGTAAACTTTAAAATTTGCGATACGGAGCGCACTCTAACAAACGGGACCGTCCCGTCGTGTACCAAGTACACCAAAAGGTGCACACGATATACCCAGACATGTGTGCTTTCGCGAAAACTGATTCGGACGCGTGTGCGAATCAAAATCAGCCCGTATTCGCGAAAAGTCTCCGTATCACAACTTTTGCAAAGTACCGCACCATTTAGTGTTCGCTCGTCAGAATGCGACGAAACTTGCACCATTGGACTCGTGGTATCGCGCTGGTCCTGTGACCCAAGTTTTTCGTGATTCTGAGATAGTTGACAAAGCTGCCTGTTTGTGGGCCCTACAGTTGACTTTTTGGGCAAATTTGTGTTCGGCTCACCGGAATCCAAAATTGGACATACCGTTGAGTACGTATTGACGTTTAGAATTGGTTTGACCTATAATTTATCTCTTTTAGAGACCTTTACCCCTGACACACTTTTCGGTGCAAAGTGGGCCACATGTGGATCCCGCTTTGAACCGAAATTACCATTTTGCTCCTGTGTCCAAATTGGATGAAAGGGTAGTATTTTCTAGCTATCTCGCTTATTCTAGGAACGTTGGTGATATTTATTTCAGCATCCAGAGGCGTTCATTCTGAGGCCGTAGCTTCTGATCCTGTGTGCTTGACTCCTTGACGTTACACTTTGCAGCTCTCTTGCCAGGTAAGATACCTTGCCAAGTTGTTTACAGTACTTTGCATGCTTATTATATTTCTGTATATTCATTATATTTTTGTATATTTATTGCATGTGTAGTTTCTTTCAGTCATTACTATATATTAGATATGTTGACACACACATGACACTTAGTATCATGAGAGGACAATCAGTAGGCGTATGGGCTTTAACCACTCTGGTGAACCGTAGTAACTGGCACGCACTATGGTAGTCGTGTCCGATGGTCGCTACCCCCACGGTATGTCGATTGATGGTGTCATGATGGTCGCTACCTGTAACCTCCGTATCCTGAAATTCGTGCTTAAATATTGTTATTAGGTTAATTTTGGGCTATTGGGATTTTTCCATAATTTTTAGTTAATTAAAAACTAGTAACCCTAATTTTCTAGGACTTTCAAGAATTTATTTTAGGGTCAAACTTAATTAAAAATATCCCAAACTTTTATTTTAGGTTCTAAATAATAAAATATATTTTCTAGAATTTTTTTGAGAATTTTATGATTATTTTTAGCATTTATTTTGAGTTAATTAGGGAAAACTGAATTAAAAACTATTTTCTAAAAATAAAAACCCCAAAAGTAATTATTTCTGCCCAGTCAGCCAATAGGGGCCCACACGTCAGCCTCCCGCAGCCAACTGGGTGGGGCCCGCCTGTCAGTGACTGCGGGGTGGGTGTGGGTGCAGTCGAGCCGACCGCGAGCCGAGCCGCGTCCTAGTCCGAGTCGGACTGAGCTGAGCCAAGCCGCATCGAACCCTGACCGTTCGATCTGAGTGAGCAGCATCGGATGGCTGCCACATGGCGCACTCCGAGCCGCGGCTGCTCTCTCTCTCTCCTCTATATATATATTAGTTAGGTTATTAATTTCTAAGATTTTCTTTGAGCCAAATTTTGGAGAATTGCCAATAGGGTTCTTTCATCTTCCAGAAGCCATTGTGCATAGCTTTAGACTCCAAACGAGGCCCAGTTTCTTGTATTAGAACAATATTGAGGTTAGCTTTCTGAATATTTAAATTTTTTTACGAAATTATGAGTATTAAATTCTGAAAAATTCGTAGAGTAGAGCATGTCTGAAAATAGATATGTTTTGATGTTTTCACGATTCTGGGAGAACCAGGAATCAGAATAATTAACCATTTGAAGTTTCGGAAATCTAATGTCGATATAATTGACATATGTTTTTCTAGAATTTAATTTGAAATATTTATATACTTTTAATTCTGTAGAACTTCTAGGTTAGAATTTAACCATCGGTGCACAATACAAAATTTGTATGTGCCATAATTCCCAAACGGATTTGAATTCGGACAAGCCATAAATTCTAGCATGTTTTTGATACCGAAATCTACAGGAAATCATGCATGAAAGTCGAGTTTGTGTCAGTTAACTTTTTGGTCAACAGATCATCTCGATTTGCGTGCCATGAGTCTCGAGTTGATAAAATTTATTTTCTTTGGACAAAATTTAGGAATTAACCTAAAAATCAGAATAATAAGATTAAAATAGGATTTTAGAGTAATTATTCCAGAATTAAATAAATTAAAATAAATTATCTTTTGACATGATAAATTTGTAATACATAGGCTATTTGGACTGTGACTTGGACTCTGATTCATACCAGCTAAGGACCACATGCAAGTAAATTCTCTGACAGTTTCTATTATATTGATTATCTTTATAACTCTTATTGTATAGTGTATATGACTCTGATACTGTTATTTACACGAGTTGGCATCATTGTGACCTGTCACGAGGAGTCGTGATTGGAATCCATCATGCTAGCTGGGGAAAAATAGGAAAATATTAGTAGCTTATGTGATCATACCCAACTTTACATGCATCATAGCTTACCCACACCTCACGTCGGTGCAGCCTGACCATTACATGCCTCATCGCTGTTACATGTGGTTAGCCTGACTTTACAAGGATGATCGCTAATCAATGTAATGAGTCTTATCAGTCCCAAGCTGATCACATGATATGCTGATGTTTCACACACTTAGTTAAATATTCTTGACATGCATCTCTAGTATATTGATCTTGCATCTCTACATGTTCTAGTTATTGTTCTTGTACACACTTATATATCAGTTCATTGTTCTAGCGTGTATTTGTATTTCCAATTCATTGTTAGATGTACATTGATGATGACATATGCTCCCGTATTATATTTATTCTAGTATTTCTATTTTTAGTATATCCATGCTCGTCAGTATTTTTTATTGCTAGTATTTGTAGAAGCATAAAAAATATGCTGCAGAGTTATACGCAGTATTTGAATGCTATGTGGCGTAAGACATGACTTCAGAGCCATCGACGTACAAACAGAGCTTCATCGCTAGTACAACGTAAAATATAAGCTCCAGGACAACCCGCGTAATGTAGTATTTCCAGACTGCTTCAACGTAAAAAGGTTGTCACTTCGCCTTTAGGGCGTAAAACTCATCTGCTTTTAAGGCAGTATGGAAGTGTACGAGGAACGCTTCGTATTCCTCGAATGAACCTGTCAGATCATGCAGTGAACCTGACTCCTGACAAAAAGTACTGCACAACTATCCAGACGACGGCTGTAATGATGGTGCGGCACAGAGACCCAGACTATCGTTTAGTGACATTTCCCTGATACAAACTGCTTTTATGCATACAAGGGAATACGCTGTCTAGTTTTACACAGGCAGACATGAGCTTTTACGCTCAGCAGAGGACACAACGAACTGCCACGTCAAAAGCTGCTCTTCGCACAGAGCTCGAGGCGCGTCTCTGCAGTTAATGCGCAGGATGGGACAGATCTCTGTATTTAATGCATGGGATTTGGTTCTATTTTCAAGGACTGGCTATAGGAGCACGCTGTACGCTATCTCCTCAGAATACGCTGACTCAGGCTACATTTGCAGTTGTGCGTAATAAGGCTATTTCGTCCAGAATATGCTCAAGACCTCAATCAAGGAAGGACGAGCGGCTACCTATCCGTACAACATCAGGCTTCTACGCCTACGGGGCTTCTACGCCTATGGGGCTTCTACGCCTACTTGGCTTCTACGCCAATTCAACCGCTACTTGGCTTCTACGCCAACTCGACAACTACCTGGCTTTTACGCCAGTTTGATAACTATTTGGCTTCTACGCCATGGTGATAGTCATTGGCTTCTACGCCAACCTTTTCTACGCGAGGGGCAGTTACCCACTTGGCTTGCATGCCGTGATCTTTGCAGCAGTTATAGGCATTACCTCTTAATGGGATACGCGTCACACGCTCGTTCAGAAGATCATTTATATGTGGGTGGCAGTTATTATAACCGCCGCATAAAAAGTGCCATACTCTCCACTGTCCGGCTTCTACGTCGACTGGACGGTTATTGTCACTAAAACTCTATAAATGGAGACCTTCGTCCACAGAGAAAAAGGTCGGAGTTTTGAAAGGGTCAAAAACTTGGAGAACAGAAGTCAGAAGGTCGAAAGGTTATTCTTGAGAGAGAAGAGCACAGACAGAGAGTTTTGGCATCGAGCATCCAATCCCTCTTGCAATCTTTGAAGCTCCTACTTCTTCTACAGCACTTCTTCATCATCGTGTGGTCCAAGGGACAAAGTGATCGACTGCAGATCAGACTCCTATAGCAATATTTACCCAGATTAAAAATTTGTACTTAATATCCTCGTATAGGATTAATAGTACTTCTTATTTGTAAACCTAAGAAAGGGTTTTGTATAAACTGTAAACCCCCTGATTTTTCAAAATTTTCAAAACTGGATTTTTCACAATTTTTTGGAATTTTCTGGGAATTTTCTGTAATTTAAAAACAGGGTTTTAATTATTCAATGATTTTTAACTGATAATAAACAGTATTAAAATATTATGAAAATAATATTTTTGGGTGTAAAATGAAAAACTGGACTTAGGGCAATTTTTCTGGAATTTATCGGACCCCGGACCTATTTTAAAACACCTAAAATCTATTTATTTAAATATTTATTTATTTATTACTGATTTTTTTATTATTATTAATTAATTAATTATTTATTTATTTTTAAAAATAAAAACTCGAGCCAGGCCCGGCCCATTGGGCCCAAACCGGGCCCAGCCCCAACCCGGCCCAGCCTCCTACCTAGCGGGTCGGGTCGGATCCGCCCGCCCGAACCCGACCCGACCCGCGCCACCCGTCTCCCCCACGACCCGCACCCCCGTGTTCTCTGGCGGCCGCCCGCGTCTCCCGTCGCCCGCCGCGCCACGCCGGCCCACGCCCCGCGCCCCTCGGCCACGATCTCCCTCTCCTCCGCCTCCCCCGCTCGGCTCCGCTCCCCTCCGCCTATATAATTCCCCCCGTTCTCTTCTCCGGCTTACTCGACGAACCCCCGCCGCCTGACCCTGCTCCGCCGCCTCCCAGATCCGCCGGCGACGCCTCACCCCTCGCCGCACCACCCTGTCCAGCAGCTGCCGCCGGCCTCCCTTCCTCCTCCTCCTTCCTCCTCTCCCCGCAGCTCCCAGTCGACTCCGGAACCCTAGCCTAGCGCCGTCGGCCGCCCTGAGCCTCCCCGAGACTTCGCCGACCTCGGCCGCCTCCGCCAGCGCCGACCCGCCACCCTCGGCCGATCTCCCCCGCCGCAGCACAGCAGACACAGACATGACTCGAAACCCTAACCCTAGGTTTTGGGTTGTGTCGGACACGTATCGGACACGACGGAAATCCGGTTTTCGAACCCTGTTCAGGTACATGTATCTCTCTGCTCGTTGACCCATTTTCGATTTCGTAAATTGCGTTACGAAGCCTGTATGACCCTCTCGGTGCCCGGACAAACCGCTCGGGGCATCGCGTCCTGTGGTGATCGCACACCGCGATCCAAAAACAGGAAAAATAATGACCCGATTAACCCCGGAACTGGGTACGCCCCGCCAAACGGGACAACTTGGTCGCGCGCAGTCTTCACAGATACCTGCGCGTCGTCGATACGGATGTGTGGGATTTCGTGGAAGTTGATTTGGATGTGCGTGCACACCGGAATCAACGCGTATCCGCGGACATCGTCCCGTATCCGACTTTTCTGAATCACGTCCTAACTTCGTGTACACACGTCGGATCGAGACGAAACTTACGCCATCGGACTCGTAGCGATACGCTGGTCCTGTGGGTCAAGTTTGGTTCGATTCTGAGAACGTTGACGAAATCGCGTGTCGTGGGCCCCACAGGCCCCGCTCGACGGGCGATTTTGTGATCGGCTCATCGGAATCCAATTCTGGAAGTTCCGTTGGGTTCGTATCATCGTTCCTGACCTGTTGATACTAAGTTTGGTGAATTTGGAGACCTTTGATCCTGACGCATTTTTCGGTGCAAACCGGGCCCACTTGTGGACCCAGTTCTGGCCCGAAACTGCCGTTTTTGCCCTTGTCTCCAAATTGGACTCAAGGACAGGCGTTTCTAGCTGATTGATATTTTCTGGATCTGATGGTGATATTTATTTCAGCCACCGGAGTACCGCCTGCAATTCCAGCTGAAGTCAGAGCCGCAGTTGGAACTGGAACCACAGGCAAGTGTACCTTGCCAAACTCTGCAGCTTGCGACTTATTTTCTTGAATTGTTTATACATCAGTGGGCAAGTAAAGCTTGCCAATTAGCAGAAATTCTTGTTATATAACTTGCCTGAAATCTTGTTTAAATGCATACAAACTTGTTTAACTGTTAAACCCAGGACCGGGTGGCTTTACTTAGCGTCCGATTACCAGTCGGGTGCCAACTCCGTACGCGGAGTTGTGTAACGTCACATAAAGATGGTTATCGAGACCCGATAATGCTCGCACTTGTCTTATCAAGTACTTCAGAACCCAGGACACTTGACACTATTTCATGAGACAGAGTCTTCCTGAGACATTCAAGGTGATTCTGTATAGGATGCATGTTTTATGACATAGACTTTACATTCTTAGACATTTGATTCATAGCTATCAGACTTACTGCATTAGTTATAATCGTGCGTGACATGGACATGAGGCATCGTGGACATGAGACGTGGGATTACATTGGGTGGGGAGAGACACACAGACTACAGGCTGATATTATATATAAACCATAGTATATATCATAGTGTAATTCATAGTTATTGCCGCTACCGGCTCCCCGACACAGAGCTTGTAGTGGCTTCAGCCTGAGTTCTAGTGCGACTCTCATATTGCATATCACATAGTTGGTTACTTAGTTTACCCTGCTGTTTATTTTATTGCTGCACTGATATTCATTTGGCTTGAGTTATTTTGTACCTTGTTATGTCCCCTGAGGACCTGGAATGGATGATGTCCCCAGGTACCGCTGAAGAGAACTACCCAGAGGTGTACGAAACCGGAGAACTTCTCGAAACAGAACCAGGAACCGAAGACGAGATAGTGGCCGGAGATTTCTCCTGAGCACCGGCTTCATCTACTCAGTATTTCTAATTTTCAGCATTTTACTTCCTGTCTATTTTCTTAAATGTAACAGACTGATTCTCGGATTATTTCCCGAGATAATCTTATTTGATATTGCTTAATTATTTCCACTGTATTATTTCTGGCATTAATCTGTGATTATTCTGTGGATGAGATTAGAAATACCTGAGACTTGTACATATTACTGCTAGACTACAGCTTAAGCATGCCCTGATGGATCCATTAAATTGGGTTGTCCATCGGTGCGTGCTGCTGGCCATTGCGCACGTCTCCAGTCCCTCGTCATTTTGGGACTGGGGCGTGACATGGTTTTTGTGGTGGCCCATGCAGGTCTACGACTAAATTGTTCGGTTTCAACTTAGGGACCGAACAGGCCTGCACTAAGAATAGGATAAGTTTTTAGGATCTCATCCACTTGCTTGAATCATTTTTAATATCTGTATCGTATTCGAATTAATTTATTGGCTTGCATCTTGCCTTGATTCCTGTATGCCTCTTATTGGTTATTTTGGATACAGGGAAATGGACCCACAAGAATGCACCGAGACTCCCGCCGGAACCCCACAAGCTACAGGTGTCACCTATGACGCCGAAGTGACACCAGTCGGAGGAGTTCCCTCAACTTAACAGAGCCAGCAGACAGGTCAACCTACCTCCCGATTCCGGCGTGATGACATCCCACCTCCGCCGCAGTTCGTTCCACCAACGCCCGTACTCCCACAAGGACAACCGATTGACGGGCAGCAGATATTTCAAATGATCTACGCGATGATGCAAGCTCAGCAACAAGTCCAACACGAGGCACAGCGTCGCGAAGCTAATTTCTGGAGGGACAATATCGTAACTGTACTGGAGCAGGCCAACCTACCAGCTCGACGGCCATCTACAGGCTCAATCACTGACTTCTGCCAACTGAAGCCCCGCACCTTTTCTGGAAAAGAGGAGCCCACAGAAGTTCATGAGTGGCTCACCAACATACGGCATCAACTTGAAGCAGCTGAGCTTCCACGGGAACGTTGGATGACTGCCGTCCGAATGCAGTTGACAGGCAACGCGCACCACTGGTGGTTGTCTGAGGAGGCACGACTCGGACCAGACCGAGTCACTTGGGAAGAGTTTTCCAGGCTCTTCCAGGAGATGTACATTCCGGCTATCGCACGATCCGAACTGCGGGACAAATTCAATCGCCTCACTCAGGACTCTATGATGGTGGAAGAGTACAACGCAGAATTCATCCGTCTGAGCCGCTTCGCCCCAACCCTGATCCCGACAGAGGAAGAGAAGGCCGAGAAGTTCTTCGACGGACTGAACTTCGAGCTACAGAGACTCATCGGATCCGTCGTACCTACCTCCTACTCAGACGTTCTCGCTGTAGCCCGACGCATGGAACGCGTCACCAGGAGGGAGTCTCGCCACAAGCGGCCAATCACCTCAGCACCAGACAGAACGTCACCGGGAGAATCTGCAAAGAGATCTCACACGCACCAGCCACCCAGGACAGCTTCGCAGACCCTTCCTACCTGTCACTACTGCGGCAAGATAGGCCATGTCGAGAAGGACTGCAGACGCAAGTTGGGATTGTGCCTGATTTGCGGCACCAATCAACACATAGCCAAGGACTGTCCTCAGCATCGAGATGGAGCACCAAGGGCAAACCAACCAGCTTTACCGGCGCCGAGGCCACCTCTTGCACCCCAAGCAGCACTCTTCCAGCAAGCCCAGCAGCAGCAGAGGAATCTACCACAAGGACGAGGACAAGCTTATGCGATGACTGTGCAGGACGCTGATGCGAGTAAGTGATTCGTAGTTATCCGTTTTAGTCTTGTGGTAGTTCGTGCCTATTGGTTCGTGACCTCAGCCCCAACCTAGTAATGTGCAACTTGTTAATAATAACCTGGTTTTCATAAAAGTTGTAGATCTTTTTCTTTAACTAGATTTTTCTGGAAAGTGTATAACTTTCATTTTAGGGAAACGGTATTTCCCTAAGGTATCTTGTGATGTGTTTCGAACGATACTTGCAACCGTGTCATCTCTGTTGACCGGTTATTCTTTGATTGCGAGGACGCAATCCTCTTAAGGGGGGTAGATTGTAAACCCCCTGATTTTTCAAAATTTTCAAAACTGGATTTTTTATAATTTTCTGGAATTTTCTGGGATTTTTCTGTAATTTAAAAACAGGGTTTTAATTATTCAATGATTTTTAAATGATAATAAACAGTATTAAAATATTATGAAAATAATATTTTTGGGTGTAAAATGAAAAACTGGACTTAGGGCAATTTTTCTGGAATTTATCGGACCCCGGACCTATTTTAAAACACCTAAAATCTATTTATTTAAATATTTATTTATTTATTACTGATTTTTTTATTATTATTGTTACTTAATTATTTATTTATTTTTAAAAATAAAATTTCGAGCCCGGCCCGGCCCATTGGGCCCAAACCGGGCCCAGCCCCAACCCGGCCCAGCCCCCTGCCTAGCGGGTCGGGTCGGATCCGCCCGCCCGAACCCGACCCGACCCGCGCCACCCGTCTCCCCCACGACCCGCACCCCCGTGTTCTCCGGCGGCCGCCAGCGTCTCCCGCCACCCGCCGCGCCACGCTGGCCCACGCCCCGCGCCCCTCGGCCACGATCTCCCTCTCCTCCGCCTCCCCCGCTCGGCTCCGCTCCCCTCCGCCTATATAATTCCCCCTGTTCTCTTCTCCGGCCTACTCGACGAACCCCCGCCGCCTCCCAGATCCGTCGGCGACGCCTCACCCCTCGTCGCACCACCCTGTCCAGCAGCTGCCGCCGGCCTCCCTTCCTCCTCCTCCTTCCTCCTCTCCCCGCAGCTCCCAGTCGACTCCGGAACCCTAGCCTAGCGCCGTCGGCCGCCCTGAGCCTCCCCGAGACTTCGCCGACCTCGGCCGCCTCCGCCAGCGCCGACCCGCCACCCTCGGCCGATCTCCCCCGCCGCAGCACAGCGGGCACAGACACGACTCGAAACCCTAACCCTAGGTTTTGGGTGGTGTCGGACACGTATCGGACACGACGGAAACCCGGTTTTCGAACCCTGTTCAGGTACATGTATCTCTCTGCTCGTTGACCCGTTTTCGATTCCGTAAATTGCGTTGCGAAGCCTGTATGACCCTCTCGGTGCCCGGACAAATCGCTCGGGGCATCGCGTCCTGTGGTGATCGCACACCGCGATCCAAAAACAGGAAAAACAATGACCCGATTCACCCCGGAACTGGGTACGCCCCGCCAAACGGGACGACTTGGTCGCGCGCGGTCTTTACATATACCTGCGCATCGTCGATACGGACGTATGGGATTTCGCGGAAGTTGATTTGGATGTGCGTGCACACCGAAATCAACGCGTATCCGCGGACATCGTCCCGTATCCGACTTTTCTGAATCACGCCCTAACTTCGTGTACACACGTCGGATCGAGACGAAACTTGCGCCATCGGACTCGTAGCGATACGCTGGTCCTGTGGGTCAAGTTTGGTTCAATTCTGAGAACATTGACGAAATCGCGTGTCGTGGGCCCCACAGGCCCCGCTCGACGGGCGATTTTGTGATCGGCTCATCGAAATCCAATTCTGGAAGTTCCGTTGGGTTCGTATCATCGTTCCTGACCTGTTGACACTAAGTTTGGTGAATTTGGAGACCTTTGACCCTGACGCGTTTTTCGGTGCAAATCGGGCCCACATGTGGACCCAGTTCTGGCCCGAAACTGCCGTTTTTGCCCTTGTCTCCAAATTGGACTCAAGGACAGGCGTTTCTAGCTGATTGATATTTTTTGGATCTGATGGTGATGTTTATTTCTGCCACCGGAGTACCGCCTGCAATTCCAGCTGAAGTCAGAGCCGCAGTTGGAACTGGAACCACAGGCAAGTGTATCTTGCCAAACTCTGCAGCTTGCGACTTATTTTCTTGACTTGTTTATACATCAGTGGGCAAGTAAAGCTTGCCAATTAGCAGAAATTCTTGTTATATAACTTGCCTGAAATCTTGTTTAAATGCATACAAACTTGTTTAACTGTTAAACCCAGGACCGGGTGGCTTTACTTAGCGTCCGATTACCAGTCGGGTGCCAACTCCGTACGCGGAGTTGTGTAACGTCACATAGAGATGGTTATCGAGACCCGATAATGCTCGCACTTGTCTTATCAAGTACTTCAGAACCCAGGACACTATTTCATGAGACAGAGTCTTCCTGAGACATTCAAGGTGATTCTGTATAGGATGCATGTTTTATGACATAGACTTTACATTCTTAGACATTTGATTCATAGCTATCAGACTTACTGCATTAGTTATAATCGTGCGTGACATGGACATGAGGCATCATGGACATGAGACGTGGGATTACATTGGGTGGGGACAGACACACAGACTACAGGCTGATATTATATATAAACCATAGTATATATCATAGTGTAATTCATAGTTATTGCCGCTACCGGCTCCCCGACACAGAGCTTGTAGTGGCTTCAGCCTGAGTTCTAGTGCGACTCTCATATTGCATATCACATAGTTGGTTACTTAGTTTACCCTGCTGTTTATTTTATTGCTGCACTGATATTCATTTGGCTTGAGTTATTTTGTACCTTGTTATGTCCCCTGAGGACCTGGAATGGATGATGTCCCCAGGTACCGCTGAAGAGAACTACCCAGAGGTGTACGGAACTGGAGCACTTCTCGAAACAGAACCAGGAACCGAAGACGAGATAGTGGCCGAAGATTTCTCCTGAGCACCGGCTTCATCTACTCAGTATTTCCAATTTTCAGCATTTTACTTCCTGTCTATTTTCTTAAATGTAACAGACTGATTCTCAGATTGTTTCCCGAGATAATCTTATTTGATATTGCTTAATTATTTCCACTGTATTATTTCTGGCATTAATCTGTGATTATTCTGTGGATGAGATTAGAAATACCTGAGACTTGTACATATTACTGCTAGACTACAGCTTAAGCATGCCCTGATGGATCCATTAAATTGGGTTGTCCATCGGTGCGTGCTGCTGGCCATTGCGCACGTCTCCAGTCCCTCGTCATTTTGGGACTGGGGCGTGACATAAACCTAGTTTTATTTCTTTCATTTATTATCAAACACAAGATGGCGACTCTGCTGGGGACATCTTTCTCATCTGACGAGAAGACCATTGCTCAACACGATGAAGTATCAGTAGGATCAACGAAGAAGACCCTGGTCGTCCAGTTCGACCAATCCGCCTACGAAGACATGCTTCGAGCAGGGGGTAGCTCTCACTCTCTCTCTGTCCAAGACAACAGGAAATTGCGTAAGGTGTGGATGCCCCGGACATCCCCTATAATTCCTGCCGACTCTCTGATTTCTCCGACCAGCAAGGTTGTAGCTTCGCAACCTCCGCGCTCTGCACATAAAATACTGTCTCCGTCGCTGGCGGACCAGACAAAACTTCTGGCATTGCCTCAGCGCCAATCCAGAAGTCTACTTCGCTCTCTACGTGTAAAATTCAGTCTCCCGTCGCTGGCGGACCAGACAAAACTTCTGGCAATGCCTCAGCGCCAATCCAGAATTATACTCCGTGCTCTGCGCATAAAATTCAGTCTTTCATCGCTGACGGAACAGACAAAACTTCTGGCAATGCCTCAGCGCCAATCCAGAAGTATGCAACGTGCCTTGCCCGTAAAAAACTCGTCTCCCGTCGCTGGCGGGACAGACGTAGTTTCTGACAATGCCTTAGCGCCAAGTCAGAAATTTCAAAAGCGCTTTACGCGTAAAAATACCTCTCTCGCTCGTAAGAAGGCAGAGGATCCCTGCAAACTCCGCAAGGGAAAACAATTGGTGGATTTCCCGACCTCTCGGATTTTACGCCACCAGCCTGCTCTTCAGATTACGCGGAACACTGATGGCAGTTTGAGGACTTCTCATAGTTTATGCCAACTTGAGCAAAATCCCAGTTTACGCCAGGACAAGCCTCTCAGCGTAAAGAAGATTCAGCTCGTGGACAGATATGCTCCCCATGGGTCATGTGCTACTCACATGGCTGAATTATTGTATACCTATGGCGGAGAAATGATGGGGATTCCCAATATCTGTATTCCAACTGAAGTAAACAAGAGGAACAATCCTTCTTCTTCTTCTTCTCCTGACTTGCGTGAATTTCTGATTCAGAAGCGCAAAGATAGGGAATCTTCCAGCATGTCTATTACGTCCCCTAGGGAGCAATGTTGTAATAGTCAAATACTGATGTTCTAAGGCAAAACGGTCGGTTTTCGACCGGTTGAACTACTCTCTGTCTTTTCAGGAAGAAGAGCCTACATTTGCATCAGTGAACATGGCTTCACACGTTCCTAGAGGAAGGTCAAATTCAAGACGTCATCCCTCTAGAACTCCAAGCCAAAGGAGATTCAACAAACTTCTAGAGAACATTGAAGCTGGGGTGTTCCGAAACACCCATTCGAGGTCATGACAACCGGCTTCGTATTCTTCTGATTCCGACACTGGGGGTCGCCAGTTTCCCGAATCAGACGCTGAAAGTATAGAGTCATTCTCTACAGAGACCTATACTAGCCCTTCAATGACATCCAGAGAGATGGGAGTCTATGCCATTGAAGATGAACATGAAAAGGCTTTATCGTCAGGAAATATCGAGCAATGCATCGCTGTGTTGGAGACATCTCTGAAAGAGATACAATCCATG